>CM071574.1:5312490-5423409 GCA_036426205.1 Ascaphus truei
GAGTTACATGGTGCACAGATTATAATGAGATGTATCACATTCTGCGTCTCTGCCCCAGCTTGCACCTTGGGGTGAGTCAGTAGGAGGAGTTGGGGAGGAGTTACATGTGCACAGATTATAATAAATTGTATCACATTCTGCGTCTCTGTCTCAGCTTGCACCTTGGGGAGAGTCAGTAGGAGGAGTTGGGGAGGAGTTACACAGTGCACAGATTATAATGAGATGTATCACATTCTGCGTCTCTGTCCCAGCTTGCACCTTGGGGAGAGTCAGTAGGAGGAGTTGGGGAAGAGTTACATGGGGCACAGATTATAATGAGATGTATCACATTCTGTCTCTGTCCCAGCTTGCACCTTGGGGAGAATCAGTAGGAGGAGTTGGGGAGGAGTTACATGATGCACAGATTATAATGAGATGTATCACATTCTGCGTCTCTGCCTCAGCTTGCACCTTGGGGAGAGTCAGTAGGAGGAGTTGGGAGGAGTTAAATGGTGCACAGATTATAATGAGATTTAGAAACCTCATGTACTTGCGTAAAAAAACCCACCAGGTCTGAGTTGGAGTAAACCTTTCTGGGTAACAATTTGCTCCAGGCGTAAGAAACACTTTCATGTATTTGACGCAAACACAAAATGGAGCAATGTATCAAAACAAAGTTCTATGTGCACTTTCTGTATGGTGATACATTTCCCCCTATGTGAGTTTCCGTGCGATAGTGCCCCAGATTGGCACGTTAGCAGCTTAATGAATTACCCACATTTAGAATAATAGTGAATTCACTCTCCTGCACATAGATTTTGCTGTGATTTGCAGCTGCACTGACTGAAAATGTAGAAATTTGCAGCTGCACCCAAGAAAATGTAGAAATGTCCTACACATATTTTGATGTGGGAGGCAGTTTCAGTCCTGAAGGCTTCCGAGTGTGGTGGCAATTTTGTACCGTTGAGGCAGAAAAACCAGTCTGGTTCAATAGCTGTCACATTCCTGAGATACATCAAAATACTGGGAGAATTTAGAAAATTCTAAACAAAAAACAAATAACCTGACTGCAGCAGGTCTTCCCTGAAACACCCTTACTATCATACAGACAACCTCATCATCTCAAGAAAATGATGGGGAGGAGTAGACTATTCAACAGTATGTAGCCCTCTTTCCTACTGACATAGAAAGGCTACTAATGCTGAGTGTACCTGCTGGCTCAGTGAGATCTGGGCCTCCGCTAACTGGGAGCCTGAGGCCACAATATGTACTTGGCAGCGCCTCCACTTGCCCAGGATCCCCAATTAGTAAGATTCCCCTGGACAAGAATAACAATAATATTCCATATAGTATAACGGTTTACTATAAGTGAATGATGAACATACATATAGATAACTAATTACCATGCAAGCAGATACGGCAATACAGTAACATAACACGTGTGGCTGTGCCACCTCCACCCTGGAGTAATGTCTCTCTCCCACCACTGCGTGTGCCCCACATCGTGTCCAATGTCCTGGACCAGTCCCTTGGTCACTCAACTCTCAGTGTCCCCAAAAAACCCTCCCCCAAGGCGGGATCAGCGCCTGCAGGTACCGGTGTTGGTGCACTTAGTATAATACCTTCCGACTGCTCAAGCAGCCGGTAACTGTACCGATCCAGCGTAGTCTCCTACGAGTCTGTACTTGAGTCCAGCAGCTTGATCCCAAACTACCACTCTCACTGCAGTCACACGAAGTCACAGTGTCCTGGTATGCTGGTATCAATAAAGGGTATGCTGCCCCTATCTATGGGTGTTCCCTGCAGTACCACAAGCTGGTGGTGACTCAGGGCCTGCACTGGGGCCTAAGGGGAATCTCTGGCCTATGCAGTGGGTCACCGACGCCCTGCAACACACCTCCTCTCCCCTTGCTTCCCCGGGGCGCACTGGCTAGCGTGATCTCCGCAGCTAGCTTCCCTTTCCTTCCTTTCAGTAATCCTCACCCTCCGATTGGCTCCTGAGTCCCCTCTGACCTTACAGAGGCTCATGGGAGTTGTGGTTCCGCTAAGAGCCTCCCGCCTATTGGTCGGCCGTTCGCGCGCTTACTCTTTGCGCATGCGCGACCTTCCAGGAGCTCCCTGCAGCACATCTATACTGCGCATGCGCAACGATCCATCATGGCGGCGCCCTGTGCTAGTCGTGCATCCGCGGAGCCTCTGTGACACCCGAACGCTGCCTGCTCGACCCCCCACCCTCCTGAAGGGCCAGCTGACCTGTCGCTTGTCCCTACAGCACTCGCAGCTAGGTACAAGAAAAAGAGGTTCACACCACTACAAGTACAACTGAATGCGGGACAAGACCATGCCAGGACGCAAGATGCAAAACCTGCGCAATGCTCCACACAGCGGGCACAATACAAATACCACTCTGGAGTACAAAATCAGAGGAAGGGTCACCTGTTCCTTCAGCAATGTCGTGTACCTCATCATGTGCATGAAATGCCCAGGGGGCTGCTACTACATGGGTGAGACGGGACAGGGGCTAAACAAGAGAATGAATCTGCATCGCCACAGCATCACACGTGGAACAAGAGACAGTCCTGTCGACGAACATTTCTCTGACTCTGGCCATAAGATGAATGATCTGAAGGTGGCCATACTCAAAGGTAATCTTAGAACACCGAAAGAGAGACGGCTGCATGAATACAAATTTATGCAACAGTTCGGGACACTTAGCGGTGGCTTAAACCGAGACCGCAGTTTCATGAGTCACCATCCTGACACAAGAGAACTCTCTTCCCATGAGTGCTAAAGGCCATGTCTATACATACTGCGCTATTTCAATGCACACACAGCTGTCTGTTACACATACAAATGTAAAATGTAATTCTATCCCTATATACCAGTAGGGACCACATAGTATCTACACACATTAATAGTAATGCAACACCCTCTCACATTTCCACACCATTGGTATACACTCCCACTCCACACACACCTTTTGTAAAGCACTGTATACACTGTGGTGCGTTATACATTTATATTTACACACATGCACACACATACAGTACATACACACATACACACACACACACACACACACACACACACACTAACTAACATTCAGGGACCGTTTAACACCTTAAGTCATAAATCGCATACTGCACAGGGGGGAGGGATAGGCTTCAAGCACAGATACTTTCCAAGATGCCCTGTTTTTAAGTGTAGCCAGGTCCCCCTTTCCTTCCCTTACCTCCGATGTGGGTGCGGAGAAGGGGGAGGCTACGTCTGCTCTGCCGAGGCGTGCGGGTACCACCGGAGTGTGGGTGGACCCGCCGGGAAGTAGGAGCCGCCAGGTAGAGCGGGCAGGCGACCGAGTCGCTGGAGCTCTGCGGCGTACCTGATCAGCGGGGGCTGCCATTTTGGTTGCGCATGCATGCGCTGTGTGGGTCTTGCGCATGCGAATTGAGGGAGAGTTGCGACGGCCATTACCAGGCTCCGCAAGGGGACTACAATCTCCAGCAGCCTTAGGGGCTGTAGCTCACATGGGCACGAACAGCCAATAGGGCCCCTAGAATCTCGGCAGAGATAGAAGGATACATTTGGCGTGCTCAGGGGGTCCACGCCAGTCAGAGCAGGGACAGCAAGGGATAAGGAGGTGTTCAGAGTGCCAGTGGCCTCTGAACTAGGCCAGAGAACCCCATAGATCCCAGCTAGGCCCTGACTCATCTTAGCTTGTGGCTGCTGCATGGAAGGCCCACAGATAGGGAGGCTTCCCCTTAGCTCACCACAGTTAGGGATAGTGCACTGGTGACGGACACCACGCGGTGTGTACGACCTGCGGTCTGGGATCGGACCACAGGCATTTACGCAGAGACATTCGTAGGGATACACTGCAACGGGAGATCCCTCCAGAGACGGACAAAGAGGATCCAGTTGACCGTGTCGTGAGATCACAGTGCGGTCCAACCGATCACCATCTTCAGGTTGTCCTGGTCTGGACCTGAGACCAAGAAACGTACCCAACGTGCACCAACGTCCACACATACAGTGGGTAGCGCTACTCCACACACTTTGGGGTGGAGTGGACTCTGCGGACACTGGGTTGGCTAGGTGCCCGGAGCACCTCAGTACTTTGGGGGTTCCACCAGAGTGGTGTTATGGTGTGGGCATTGCGTTGTGGGGCCTTGTATACCATTGTATTGATATTGTGTTATTGTGTGTGCATTCAGTAAAACTCCTGTTATATACCTTGTGTGTAATTAGTGAATTATTGGGTCCTGTGAGGGGTTATCCTGCAACGCTTGGATCCCTCACAGGTGGAGGCACTGTAAACAAAGGACCGAGACCACCCCAGGCTCCCAGCGGCGGAGGCTGCGGCCTCCTGTAAGCCACACAGGTAACAGCAGCACGGTTTGTTCCCTTAGTAACGGGGAACCTTTCTTGCTTTATGCATTGTAACACCGCCGGAAGAAGAGATCAGTGTATCTTGAAAGCTCGCACAAATAAAAGCATTTTGTTTATATGGCGCGAAAATCGCCCAAAAGCGGAACCGGTGATTTTTGGCGTCTCATACCCTTCTGCGCATGCAGACCTGCAGTCCCCCCTTCTGCGCATGCGCGAACTCGGCCGTCCCCATTCTGCGCATGCGCAGACGTGGCGGCCCCCTTCTCGGTACCGCCGTATTGGCGGATCGCAGAGAAGCGAAACGCCGAGAAGCGGGGCCCTACTGTATATTACAATTGTTTTTCCAGATGCAGCCAGTCCCGGGGTGGAACACTTGGCAGTACGTTCTAGAATTCGCGGCACTGCGCTGTGCAACATTTAAAAGGCCCAATGGATTTCTGTTGTGATTATTGCAGAGGGAATATGAGTTCTGCCAGGAACCCGAGGGTCGCTGAGATAAACACACCGACTGTAGCTTTGCTTTGTTCTGCGAGAGACAGGAAATGAGCCCACAGCTCTGTCATTTCAAAAGCACAACCCTAACCGCTAACCGCTAACCTCCTCCCCAACTCAGGGAGTAGCTCCTATGTACTAAGACCATAGTTGCATTTTTTTTTTAGTGCTAAAAGGCAGTACAAAACATTATAAAATGTGAGTCATATATACAGATAATACAAATCCCACTTGGGAGCATATTCACGTCTCAGACCGGTCTGCAACCCTGCCTTTTCCCATTATCTCATACAGTGCTTCCACTGCAGCCAGGGATTCTGGGTAATGACATGCAAATGAGCACAGTGTCATATATGCAGATGTAACAAGACTTTCTTCTGTGATGCTGCCACCCGTGGTCACGTGACTGCAGTGGCCGCGGCACCGGAGGTTTAATGCGGTGGGGGGGTCTCGTTTAGAAGCATGGACCCCCCGCAGTGGGATTTCAGCAGATACTGTCACCGGCGCCGCTGACTTTTGCTTTGAGCGCGGCAGACAGCGAGTCTTACTACATCTTGTATAAAGGTCGTTATGAGACCCCACGCCAGGGCCGGCGTGATGGCGGTGCCGTCGGTGCCACTGTAACGAGCCCCGCGGCTACAGAGGCCCCCGCACTCTTTTTTCCGCAACAATGAAACTGATGGCTGGGGGAAGAGCGCGGGGGCCTCTGTAACTCTCTTACCTTCTCCAGCGGCATCTCCTACTGCTATGTCCCGTTGCCATGGTGCCGCAACGTCAAATGGCGTCTCATTGCCATGACCTTGCAATGACAATGGGACGCCCTGTGGCGCGATGTGATGTCAAAACGTCATGATGCTGAGGAGGAGATGTCGCACTGGACATGTCCCTGCACCCAGCCCCGCAAAACGCCAAGCCGGTCGGGGGCGCCCACACATACGACGCATAGATCGATATTTCACATGAAGGTAGTCGTGCCGTGTCAAGTTGAAAACCCGATTGAATACAATTGAAAGTTAAACAGAATGATGCGTCTTGTTTATTTATGAGGAAGTCTGTCTCTGTATGCTGCCTGGAAACAAGAATTAGGTCTTTGTTGACTCGTTAGTGTTCATCTCGTTAAATCAGTTCAGCAGTAATCATTTTCTCTGGAGAAAATATCTGCCCTTTATTTGTAAACTCAAATGAAAAATAAAATAAAAAATACGATGCAACTTTATTCAAAGTTTGTAGTATATTAGTATTTGGGTTGGCAAATTAAAAACAGACATTTTCACCAGAGAAAATAGTTGCTGCTTAATGATTTAATGAGAATGGTAGACTAAATTAATAAATAATATAAGATACATATACAAAATATCTGTTAAAAATGACTATGTTCGTCCATTAATAATAATAACTTTATTTCACATAGCGCTTTTCTCCCAATGGGACTCAAAGCGCGTACGCAGCCCTTAAGAATGTTACAGACAGTCCCTGCCCCGCAGAGCTTACAATCTATGTTTTTGGTTCCTGAGGCACAGGGAGATAAAGTGATTTGCTCAAAGTCACAAGGAGTCTGTGTCTTTACTCACTGACAGTGGCAGATATCCCCTTTGTAACATGACGCCCTTTGACGCCGCTGCGCTGAAGAGAAGGCGGCCCCAAGGTAAACGCCTATGACAGTGGATTTGTAAATCCGTCACTGCTCACTGAGCCACTCCTTCCCTTAAATTAAGATTGATCACAATATGCAAAGACTTGGCCTAACTTTACTGCAATGTGCGCTTTACAGTTTGCACACTTATCTACCAATTTGTACTTACACAAACACACACTCCCAATGCACAGCCTTTGCCAGGTAAATTAACCCCTTGTTGTTGTGACACATACACTTTGGTTTATGAAAACTGTGCATTCAGTATGTAGAGACTGTAGTGCCACCTACAGGCACACTTTCAGTTAAGTGACCAATTAGGTAACACTGTCAACCCTATCCCCCTAATTCCCCAGGGGTAGGGTGACCAGATTTTCCAAAAGGAAAACTCAGGACACATTAAGATAGGGAATCCCATTAAAAGCCATAGCAGGGCTTCCTTTGACACTTTCTGGTGTCCTACTGTTTGCACTGGTTTTGCTCCATTATTAAAGCTCTTGGTAAAAAAAAACCCTGACGTTCATGCAAACTATTCGCGTGCTAAATCTGGAATCGCGCCTGTGTTGCAGATCCCAGGAGTAGCTCCGATCCCTAAACACGGGTTGGTGGGAAACCGGTGGAAGTTGAGTGTGAAAAGTAGTACAAACCTTTACAAAATGTGCGTAGTATATACGAACGGTTCATACATATGACGCGTACTTTGACGTTTCTAATTAACGTTGGCACATCGCGTCTTGTCGATTGACAGAATTGAAATGAAAATAGAATGATGAGTATTTTTTATTATTAAATATCAATTATTAGTGTAATATTATTTATAATAGCCATACAGTGAAAATAATACATTATGTAAACCCCTATAATGAAACATCCGTGCTGCGTTAAATACATATTGGATTGATAAACAAAAACTTCATTCTGCGCCAACAATAAAAACGAATATTCGAGTTTACGCCGGGTGCTACTTAGAGGACGATTTTGATGCATATTGAACCATTTTTGGCGGCACGGATACAAATGCTGCTATTACATACTATTCACATCTGTGCGCTACATGTATCCCATTTGTGTGCACCAATATGCTCCACTGAAAACATTTTTGACCGCTCACGGTGTACATTGTGAGAAAACGTTTACAGAATATCCCCACTTTGGCCTTGTTGCCTGTGTCCGTTTGCTACATATCCCAAGTAAAAGGAAACTTATCAAAATGTGGCGCTCTAAATTATCAGATAATACACAGTGATACTGGTGCAAAAAATATATGCAAAAAATAATAAACAGTGATACTTATACAAATTTATAGGAAGATGCAGCTGTGACCCGGTAGAGGTTGCTCGGTCAATCCTCGTGATAGGAAGTATGATGAAGTGTCCGGGAAGCGCAATATGTGAAAAGAAATACAAACGCTTGGGGGGGGGTTGGGGGGTGGGGAGGGGCCAGTAGGAGGAGTTGGGGGGAGAGGGGGGGGGGAGTTACAGGGTGCACAGATGTCCCATTGACCTGAGTTCAGTTGCCAATCCTTTTGTAACAATGATTTCTGATCACCATCATTTTTTATTATTATTAGAACCAGGGGCTGTCGCCTCTAATTCCTGAATTACTGCTCTGTCATTTTTGGGAAATATTAATAGCCGCAGGATGAGGCAACGCGTTTCTCTTACTGCGGACGTTTCACCACTTACTGATTTCACCGAAGTTCCTCTTTCCGAGTCAGTCTCCCTGATTTTCAACACCAGCGACTTATAGACTGTGTGGGAGTCTCAGTGATGAAAGTGAGCACTTTAACAAAAAAATGTCGTTTTTAAAATAATAATAACTTTATGTCGCGCTTTTCTCCCAATGGGACACAAAACACAGTTACAAAAAAGGGGGAAAGGGGAGAAAATATTGAATGTTACAGTATGAACGAGACCAAACACAAGGAAAGATACAGCACAGGATGGGACAGGGCTATTAAATACCAGGCAGCTTGCGGTTCATTCATTTAATGAGATCTCCTAAATGTCGCTGATTTTGGTCCGTGGCGTCTCTGTTGTTCGCTGGGTGTCACGGGAAGCAGAGAAATTCCGGAGCCTTTGTGGGAAACCTATCGGGTGTATTAACCCTTTCATTGTCCGGGGACGCATGGCGGGTGCCTCGGGCAGTGAAAGGGTTAACATGAACTTTTTCCGCCTTCGCTCGGGCCTTTATTACGATACTTGCGCAGGACATTGATACTGTAATATAAGCAGCGCGGCTGCCACGGGTTCACCTGCCCTTACTTTCCTCCGCTTCGGGTTATGACCAATAGTTAACAGCAGTTTCTCCCGGTTTAAGCTTTCAGCGCATAGTGGCGAGCGCGGTGCGGGCTGCGCAGTGCGAAAAAACACATACAGGGGGGGGGGGTGTAGCATAGCAAATATGGAGCAAAAGTGACGCAAATTGCGTAATTTTTATCTTGCGTCTCTTTGCATCAATTTATCACGGTCTTTGATCCAAGTTTTGCGCCGTGTGCGTCACCGTGCGATGTGGGGGAGTGTCAGCAGGAGTTAGGGAGGAGTTACCTGGCGCACAGATTGTAATGAGATGCAGAAAACTCTGTCACTTTGTATCTTGTATTTGCATCAATAAAATGCTCCCGACCGCGGGGCGCAAATTCTCTGGCTAACAGTTTGCATTAAATGTACTTAATCATTTCTTACATTTGAGGCAAATATGAGCAGAACATTGAGTAATGCGTAGAAACAAACTTCTGTTTTCTTACGTTGATACGTCTGCCCCAAAGTGCAGCGCGCTCATTATCAGTGTATACATACGCAACAGTGCAGCACACACCGCATTTCTATTCCCTCTCTTTTTTTCTGTAGCTACTCAGCATCATTATATAGCGCGGCGTGTTTCTTATCCCCCCTCAGGTTCTCAGGACTGGTAAGCATTTTAACAGCCGGTTCCGGAGAATCGGTGATGGGCACATAGAATTGCAGGCGTCTCCTTGCAGTTTTCGGAAGTTTCTATGGATTCTTCTTCCATTTATCCGCCATGCTTCTGCAGCCGTCTGCCTTGTTCTCAGTGATACCGCACGGCCGGAGATACTGCAGTACTGCAGCGTTACCACTCGATGCGATGGAACCCTTGGGATATCCTGAGTATGCTGAGGTATCTGGGGAACAATGCTGCTTTCTACAGCTGACGGCAAAACCCACACAACAGCTCCGGGCGGTCCTGCTATGGGGGACCCCCATTTCTGGCTACGGCCATGTTTGCTAACCTTATTGAATGAGAACATCATCCGCAGTTTGTGGAGTACGCCCGCTAAACGCCTCTTTGTATCCAAGCTTTTTATTACGGTTTCTTTCCATTTTCCTTTAAAACTCAAAATATCATTCTGCCGCGTTCTCCCCTTAGGGTGTGCACTTCTTAGCTTTCTTGTACATGTCCTCCTGTTAGGGGTGGAAATTAATTCAGTATGGTTAGAGCAGGGGTGGGAAATTCCAACAGGGCCACCAACAGGTCAGGTTTTCAGGATATCCCTGCTTCAGCACAGGTGGCTCAATCAGTGGCTGCACCAGTTGGTGGTTGCACCTGTGCTGTGCCTGTTGGTGGCCCTTGAGGACTGGAGTTGGCCAGTCTTTGACTGAGCCCCTAATTGAGCCACCTATGCTGAAGCAGGGATATCCTGAAAAACTGACCTATTGAAGGCCCTTGAGGACTGGAGTTGGCCAGTCTTCGACTGAGCCACTGATTTATCCACCTGTGCTGAAGCAGGGATTCTCCTTGGAAACCTGACCTGTTGGTGACCCTGGAGGACTGGGGTGGCCCTCCCTTGGGTTAGGGCATGCCGCTGTAACTGGTGGGAACATGAATGCATGATCTGAGCAAGTAATCGCCAGCATCTTGTTTCATTACGGAGTCATTCCGAACAATACCCTCAGCAAACAGATCCCGTGTGACAGTGAGGGAGCCGCCCGCCTGTGTGCGTTTCCAGCAGGGAGTTTGTTTACAAGGCCAACCTTTCGCAAACCTGCCGTACACCTGCGTTTTCTCTATGCCGCGGGCCCGTGGACAGGAGCCGGGGCGCTGTCTCTTACCAGGGGTGTTTCATTCCCTTATTGTATTTATTTAGGCTTTGGGCTGCAGAATACACACCAGTTCAATCTCAGCCCTCAACATATATTGATGTTAGGATTAGCCTATATTATATATGGCCCACTTTCCCTATTTATCCGGTGTGAGAACATGCAGTGAGACGATACACTGGTGAGACGTCTGACTACTTTCTCCAGCCACTGCGAGCCACTGGAAGACACGGGCACATCCCTTATTTACACCACTAATCTCTACCAGGGGATATGCAATCTGACTTTTTCATAAGACCAATTCTCTAGGATAAAACCAATTCTATTTGTCTGGGCAGTGAATGGGTTAAGTACTGAAAGACTTGAATAAAACAAGGCTTAGACCAGGGGAGGCCAACTCCAGTCCTCAAGAGTTACCAACAGGACAGGTTTTCAGGATATCCCTGCTTCAGCACAGGTGGCTCAGTCAAAGACTGAGCCACTGATTGAGCCACCTGTGCTGAAGCAGGGATATCTTGAAGACCTGACCTGTTCGTAGCTCTTGCTGCACATGTTGCTGTAGATGGTTTTTGGGGCACTCTTTAACCCACCATAACATTTTATTTGTGGTTGAAATCTATTCCAGCTTTTCATTGCAAAGCCAGTACCACCATCCTCACACTGAGACTCAAAAGGTCAAAAGAGCTGTCTGTGAGGAGGGTTACTGGCTCTGCACTTCTTTAACCCAGACTGTGATAAAAAGCTGTGTAATGCAGCAGGCATAAGCTTATAGGGGTCCATGTTAAAATGGATAAGAAGCAAAAGGCTTGTGCTCATTTGCATGTCATTTCCCAGAATCCCTGGCTGCAGTGGAAGCACTGTATGCTGGGAGATAATGGGGAAGGGCAGGGTTGCAGACCTGTCTGAGACATGTGACTGCTCACACGTGACATTTGTATTTGCTGTACAATGGCCAGATCAAGTGTCACTTAAATGAAGCATAGAGAAGTACTCTAGCACCCCCCAGTGGACAGAGTTTGGTTTTACAATTGCTTGGTCACTTGCATCCTAGCATTCAGCAAGATATACCTTGATATACCATCAACCTAGGGTTGCCAGGTGGCTTCTCCAAAAATACTGGACTCAATGGTGAAAGGTGCGACAGGTCACTATGTCCAGGGAGGTAATACCGGACACATACATGTCCAGTATTACAGCACCTCTCATTTTTTACTGGACAGAGTGTCCAAATACGGGACAGTGCGGTTCAATACCAGACACCTGGCAACCCTACATCAACCATTTAATGTACTTGTATATTGATACTAAGGCCCGTATAGTACATATTATTATAGGTATATCCATGCAACGCGAGGGTCGTATAACCTAACAGGAACCCTTATTTGGGGCTCCATCTTCCATAGTTACTGTAAACCTATTAAATATCATTAGACATGAGAGACGTCGCCCTTCCTAGCAACTTCAACTCACCCACCCCACCCCTGTAACTCACCCATCCCACCCCTGTAACTCACCCACCCCTGTAACTCACCCATCCTACCCCTGTAACTCACCCACCCCCCCCCTGTAACTCACCCACACTCCCCCTGTAACTCACTCACACCCCCCCTGTAACTCACCCATCCCACCCCTGTAACTCACCGATCCCACCCCTGGGTAACGCACCCACACCCCACCCGGTAACTCACCCACACCTCCCCCTGTAACTATACTACCCCCGACAACCATCCCACCCTTAATCCCTCCACCACTTAAACTCACCCACACTCCCCCTTGTTACTCACCCACCCACTCCCTGTAATACCTACTCCCCAACGGTGGCCTCGATCCCACCTGTATCCAGACCATCAAATATAAAACCAACCCCAGCCCCTGTGACTCACTCTCACCGCCACTCCTGGGGTAACCCCGCCACTGCCCTTATAACCCATGCCTTGTGTTACGTCACCCCACACCCCCCCCCTGTGTAACTCACCTCCCACCCCTCCCACCCCTGTAACCCCACACCCTGCTATATCACCCACCCCTGTAACGTCACCCCACCCCACCTCCTCATCCTCCCCTTCCCACCTCTCCCTGTAACTCACCCTCCCACTGTAACTCACCCATCCCACCCCCTACTCCCCCCCACCCTAAACCCCCAGCCCACCGGCTTGTAACCAACCCCACCCAACCCCCTTCCACCCTGTAACTACCACCCTCCCCCCCTGTCCCCCGCCTGACTCACCCCCCCCCCCGCACTGTAACTCACCATGTTCTAGCATACAACAGTAACACAATAGTTGTCACTGAGAGATGTCTTCCCCGGAAGTGGTGGGATAATCTTGCTGGCGAAATATTGGAACTTGAGAGTTAATTTATTAGTGAACTTTATTTTTTACAGTTTTCTGAGACATTTTCTGGTTGCTACACACTAACAGATATAGCCCATGTCCACAAGTGTGCAGCTATAATAATGTTGTTTCTTGTATAGTGGCTGCATTTTTAACGTAAGCGCTTTAACAGACTTTTTTGCAGAAACCCTTTTTGCAAACACAGGTCCCTCCCCTTGAGTTTACAATCTATGTTTTTTTCGGTGCCTGAGGCACAGGGAGATAAAGTGACTTGTCCAAGGTCACAAGGAACCGACACCGGGAATCGAACCAGGTTCCACTGAGCCGCTCCACATTCTTTTACTGAATAGGTTCTAGACTTTTGCAGATCTGGGCCATAGTGCTTCTAAGGTTGGGGTTCCTTACAATGCATCGGATCTCAGACGTGCTATAGAAGGGTTGGTTCCTTACATGCATCTGATCTCAGACGCACATTAGACGAGGGGTGGGGGTCCTTACAATGCATCAGATCTCAGACACCTATGATAAGGGTTGGGGTTCCTTACAACATGCATCGATCTCAGACACGCTATAGAGAGGTTGGGGTTTCCTTACATCTGCAATCGGATCTCAGACGCGCTATAGAGAGGTTGTGTTCCTTACAATGCATCTGATGCTCATACCGCTATTAGAGAGGTTGGGGTCCTTACAATGCATCGTATCTCAACGCTATTAAGAGGTGGGGTTCCTTATCAATGCATCTGATCTCAACGCCCTATTAGAGAGGGTTGGGGTTTCCTTACAATGCATCTGGTCTCAGACGCGCTATTGAGAGGGTTGGTCTTACTGCATCGATCTCCACGCTTAGAAGGTTTGGTCCTTACACTATCTAATCCGACCGCTATTAGAGGTTGGGGTTCCTTACAATGCATCTGAGCTCAGACGGCGCTATAGAGAGGGTGGGGTTCCTTACATATAGCATCTGACTCATACGCGCTATTAAGAGGGTTGGGTTCCTTACAATGTTCTGAGCTCAGACCGCTATTAGAGAGGGTTGGGGTTCCTCCAATGCATCTGAGCTCGACGCCTATTAGAAGGTTGGGGTCCTACAATGCACTGAGCTCAGACGCGCTATTAGAGAGTGTTGGGTTCTTACAATGTATCTGATTCCGACGCCTATTAGAGAGTGGGGGTCCTTACACGTCATCTAATCTCCGACGGCATTGAAGAGGGTTGGGGTTCCTTACAATGCATCTGAGCTCAGACCGCTATTAGAGAGGGTTGGGGTTCCTTACAAACAATGCATCTGATCTCATACTCGCTAGAGAGGGGGTTGGGTTCCTTACAATGCATCGATCTCAGACGTGCTATTAGAAGGGTTGGGTTTTCCTTACAATGCATCGATCTCAGACACTTATAGAGGTTGGATTCCTACAAGCATCTGATCTCATACTCGCTATTAGAGGGGTTGGGGTTCCTTACACAGCATCTAATCTCAGACCGCTATTTGAGGGTTGGGGATCCTTACAATGCATCTGATCTCAGACGCGCTATTAAGAGTTGTTGGGTTCCTTACACTGCTAATCTCAGACACTCTATTAGAGAGGGTTGGGGTCCTTACATCATCTGATCTCAGACAGCTATTAGAGGTTGGGTTCCTTACAATGCATCTGACTCTCAGACGCGCTATTAGAGGGGTTGGGGGTTCCTTACACATGCATCTGAGCTCAGACGCTATAGAGAGGGTTGGGTTCCTTACAATGCATCTGAACTCAGACGCGCTATTAGAGAGGGTGGGGTCCTTACAATCATCTAATCTCAGACACTCTATTGGAGGTTGGGGTCCTTAAAGCATCTGATCTCAACACCATAGAGAGGTGTGGGTTCTTACACTGCATCTGACTCAACGCGCTATTAAGAGGGTTGGGGTTCCTTACAATGCATCGAGCTCAGACGCCTATAGAGAGGGTTGGGGCTCCTACACTGATGCATCTCTCAGACGCGCTATTAGAGAGGTTGGGGTTCCTTACAATGCATCTGAGCTCAGACGCGCTATTAGAGAGGTTGGGGTTCCTTACAATGCATCTGAGCTCAGACGCGCTATTAGGAGGTTGGGGTTCCTTACAATGCATCGAGCTCAGACGCGCTATTAGAGAGGGTTGGGTGGTTCCTTACAAATGCTCTGAGCTCAGACGCGCTATAGAGAGGGGTTGGGGTTCCTCACACATTTCTCTCTCATACGCGCTATTAGAGAGGGTTGGGGTTCCTTACAATGCATCTGATCTCATAAGACGCGCTATTAGAGAGGGTTGGGGTTCCTTAAAATGCACTGTCTCAGACCGCATTAGAGAGGGTTGGGTTCCTTACAATGCACTGAGCCAGACGCGCTATTAGGAGGGTTGGGTTCCTACAATGCATGATCTCAGACGCGCTATTAGAGAGGGTGGGGTCCTTACAATCATTTCGAGCCAGAACCGCTATTAGAGAGGTTGATAATAAAAACAATAGTATGAATACAAAATTTGCCAGTTGGACATGCTTGGTCTTCTTTCGCATTAACTGTTCTGCTGATTGTAAGATATTTCTGATCCTTAACTTCGAGGGTGCGCAAACTGGGGGCACAAAACGTTCGGGGGGGGGGGCCGCGTGCTTTACAGGGCCCGCTCTTTTCCCCCCAACATTTATGAATGCCGGGGCGCACTAGAGGCTCTGGTCGACGCGTCGCCATGGCAATGCTCCGTCCATGCTCGTGTGGAAAATGCCGAGAAAGGTAACGGGGGCGGTGCGTGCAGGGAGGGGAGATCAGGCAGGGGGCGTAGAGAACAAAGTGTGCGCATCCCTGCGTTAGCTAGTTGTTTCTGCCAGCAGTGTAGTGAGACTGCCACAAACGGCGCCAATTTGACGATGTGACAGCACACAGAATGACTGCAGTGCAGTGAGACTGCCACACGGGCGCAATGTGACGTGATTAGTGACAGTCACACAGAACACTGCAGTGCAGCGAGACTGCCACACGGGCGCAATGTGATGTGATTAGTGACACTTAGTCACACAGAACACTGCAGTGCAGCGAGACTGCCACACGGCGCATGTGGACGTGATTAGGACAGTCACACAGACACTGCCAGTGCACGAGAACTTCCACACGGGCGCAATGTGACGTGATTAGTGACACTTAGTCACACAGAACACTGCCTGCCGCGAGACTGCCACAGGCCAATGGACGTTAATTAGTGACAGTCACACAGAACACTGCAGTGCCGCGGACTGCCACACGGCGCAATGTGATGAATGTTGTGACAGTCACACAGAACACTGCAGTGCAGCTAGACTGCCACAACGGGCGCAATGTGATGTGATTAGTGACAGTCACACAGAACACTGCAGTGCAGCGAGACTGCCACACGGGCGCAATGTGACGTGATTAGTGACACTTAGTCACACAGAACACTGCAGTGCAGCGAGACTGTCCACACGGGCGCAATGTGACGTGATTAGTGACAGTCCACAGAACACTGCAGTGCAGCGAGACTGCCACACGGGCGCAATGACGTGATTAGTGACATCACCAGAACACTGCTGCAGCAGACTGCCCACGGTGCGCAATGTGACGTGATTATGACAGCACACAGAACACTCATGCATGCAGAGACGGTTCCACACGGGCGCAATGTGACGTGATTAGTGACACTTAGTCACACCAGACACTGCAGTGCAGCGAGACTGCCACACGGGCGCAATGTGACGTGTACTACAGTCACAGAACACTGCAGTGCAGCGAGACGCACACAACAGGCGCAATGACGTGATATGAGACACTTAGTCACACAGAACACTGCTGCAGCGATACTGCCACAACTGGGCCAATGTTGACGTGATTATTGACAGTCACACGAACACTGCAGTGCAGCATACCTGCCACACGGGCGCAATGTGGGACTGATTAGTGACACTTAGTCACACACAAACACTGCAGTGCACGAGACTGCCACACGCGAATGTACGATTAGTTGACACTAGTCACACAGAACACTGCAGTGCAGCGAGACTGCCAACGGGCCGCAATGTAATGTATTAGTGACAGTCCACAAACGACACTGCATGCAGCGAGACTGTCCACAACGGGCGCAATGTGACTTATTAGTGACAGTCACACAGAACACTCAGGCAGCGAGACTGCCACACGGGCGCAATGTGACGTGATTAGTGACAGTCACACACAAAACTGCATGCAGCGAGACTGCCACACGGCGCAATGTGACGTGAATTGTGACAGTCACACAAACACTGCAGTGCAGCGAGACTGCCCACACGGCGCAATGTGACTGATTAGTGACAGTCACCAGAACACTGCAGTGCAGCGAGACTGTCCACAGCACGGAACGACACTTATAATAGTAGTGACCGAAACATATAGTCCACAGACACTGCAGTGCCACAGACTGCCGACACGGTCAATGCGGTACAAGTTAAGGAAAGATGAGGACTAAAGATGGGCCAATCCGTCCAAATCCGTTTCTAATCAAAATCTGCCGTTGGATCCAACCCGTTGATGGATCTGTAGAATCCATTCTGCGGATTAAAAAAAATCCGTCCCCGGGCGGCGGAATCTGCGGAACGTACGGGTAATAATCATTTTAAAATCCACAAAACGCGAATCTCCCGTTTTGAGACTGATCCGCGGACCAAAGGAACCGACCGATCCGCTGCTGACCCAAATCCGTCAAAACAATTCGCCCATCTCTAATGAGGAGTTGGAATCTCGAGGGTTTGGCTACCGCAGGCTCCTTAAAATGTAAAAGACGATGGTCTTTCTGTATTTCATTCCATCCTATAAAAAACAGGTCCTAAATCCCCCAATCAAGACATTTCTGTGTCTACCCGAGATGCACTGCATGTGAGTCAGAACAATGGATTCTCTTTAGTATCCATTTTTTTAAACATGCCTCGAACAGAATTAAAAGAAACATCATAGATGCAACAGGATCCAGGTCTGCCTGGGCACTGGAAGAGTGGACGAGTGTGACCCTGATATTTAGGAGGACTATAATGCTGAAGTGTTTGGAAGGGGCAGCTGATGTGTGTAAGTGGTCGCTCCTGCCTTTCGGAGGTATTATATTATTATAGTAATAATGTTGAACTCTGTGGGGTAAACTGATGTGTATGATGTGTGGTCTGATGTGTGTCTACGGAGAAGGAAGGTGACCCTCCCAGTGAAGGTGCAATGATATATATGGACATGAGATTTGTCCGTGTTCTCTCCTGCTCAGGAGCTGAATGAGCTGCAATCTCAGGTGCAAAACGCCATGGTGACAGTAGAGATGGACAATAGCCGTGACATAGAGATGAAGCACATCATGGATGAGGTGAAGCTGCAGTACCAGTCCATGGCAGAGAAGAGCCGGCAGGAGGCTGAGCACTGGTACAAGGGCAAGGTGTGTGATATGTTATACTCGGTACTATTAATTAGAGGGAATGTTTATGGGTTGGATTCACCCATTAGAAGCGTCTCACCTCACTTACAGAAGTAGGAAATATTGTTGTAAGTTTCCCCTTCCACGGTTCCAAAAATCTATTAACGTTTCACCAGATAATAGGCAGGGCACCTTCACCATAATTCACCATGAGAGGCTGGAGGAAAACTCAGCAAGACTTGGCATTTTAAACTATTTATTTACAACTTCTCACATCCATATCAACGTTCACAGCTTTCCCTGTGTGAGTTCTGTTCCTAACCCATTTTTCAAAAATCCCCAACCATATAGTTACATCGTTACATCGTAGATGAGGTTCAAAAAAGACATGCTTCCATCAAGTTCAACCTATGCTAAATTTAAACGACACATACTTTATCCTATATCCGTACTTACAGTATATTGATCCAGGGGAACGCAAACAAAAAACCCCAGTGACATATCATCCAATGATATCTCATAAGGGGAAAAATAAATTCCTTCCTGACTCCAAGAATTGGCAATCGGATTAATCCCTGGATTAGCATCCTTCCCATGTTTACTTATTTGGTATATCCCTGTATACCTTTCCTTTCTAAAAAGTTGTCTTTTTTTTTAACAAATCTATTGTATCTGCCATCAGTTTCCATGGGTAACGAATTCCACATTGTAACTGCCCTTACTGTAAAGAACCCTTTCCTTTGTTGCTGTTGAAATCTCCTTTCCTCCAACTTTAAGGGATGCCCCCGAGTCCTTTGTACTGCCTTTGGGATGAATAGTTCTTTTTAAAGCTCCTTGTACTGTCCCTGAATATATTTGTATATAGTTATCAGATCCCCTCTTACACGCCTCTTTTCTAATGTAAATAAATCTAATTTAGCTAGGCTTCCTGTTTCACACTCTGCATGTACGATAGAGCCCGGAATGTGCTGGTTTCCACCTCGGTGGTGGATGCTAAGATTGATGAATCTGAAGTGTCATTGCTTAGATTATGTTGCAAGAAGCTGTTACTACTATCAGTATGGAGACAATGTAAAAAAAATCTCTCCATATACGTCCTTTTATGACACCCTCGCATACAGAGGCGTGAAAGAAAACCCTAAATCAGAGTCAGCCCTGTTCTGAGGCCCGGTCCGATCAGGGGAAGATTCTTTGCTTGGGTTCTCCCCTCCGTGCGTGCTCTGTGTGATATCTCCTGTCCTGTCCTTGCATATAGAAGATGAAATTACGGCGCAATCAGCTAAAATGACTTTGTGCTGACAAAGAAGGTAACCGGCCACGCTAAGACGTGAGGTTTACTGAAGCTGGTTTATGTTTAAAAATTGGGGTCCAGACATGCTAGAATACATCTGGTGCGCATTGCTTGCAGAAAGGGTAAGTGGTAAAAATAGCACACACATGTGATTGTACCCCCGTGAGTGCAGGCAACAGGACCGTACCAGTGAGGAAGTGGGGTAATCCACCATGTTGATCTATGGCAGGGGGGCTCAACTCCAGTCCTCAAGCCCCCCCCAACAGGTACCGGTTTTCAGGATATCCCAGTTTCCAGCACTGTAGCTGTAGTTTCAAAGTCCTCTTTGTCCTCGTGGGTCATTAACATTCCCAGGTGGGCTGTGGTACAACAAAAGAACTTGTAGCCACAGAGCCACCTGAGGCCTCAGTACCTCCGCTGCACGCGCAGCCCCGAGACTGGCGGCGCGTTGCAGCCGATCCCCCTCCGGTCTGCAGGACTGACAGACCAAAAGACCGGGGAGGAGGAGGCGTCGGCGGGTGGTGACGGGGGCGCGGCCATGACGTCCCCCGGCAGGTTCCCCTCATTGGCTAACCGCCGGGGGCGGGCTTAGCGCTCCGTAGCGAGTGCTGCTCTCAATTCTATTGAAGCAGGAGCAACTTGCGCCACAGCTCTGTGGCCCCCCCCTGCAGCAGCAGGCCCGGCGCCATTGAGGGGAGGACTTCTCGTCCCTGCTCGTCCGCCCTGTGCTGAAGCAGGGATAGCCTGAAAACCTGACCTGTTAGTGGCCCTTGACTGGAGTTGGCCACCCCTGACATAAACCCATACTTGGAGGCCACTGTGTCCATCCAAATGTGTCACCAGCTTAGCAAACTGCCTGCAGGTGAAAGGAAGGCCCGAGGGGGTCCGCACTGCAGCAATGTTGCAGAATGTAGGGAGATTACCAAGAGAACGTTGATGGGAATCGGTGAGGAATCCTGTAACCTGCCAGACAACGAGAGCATCCCTGAGACATTCTGTGCAGCATGGCATGCACCGACTACGATACAGAAATATTTAACATCATTATACACACTTTCTTCGCTGATGAAATATACAACTGCGTGTTCTCTCTGCGGTTTTTATGTTCTTGAGCTGGAACAAAGCCAGCCCTGTGCGAGTACTTTTATCAGATGTTTCCTTTGCTCTGGCAGAATATTTTGCATGTTTCACGGCACCCATCCCATTCTCGGTCAGCATTGTTTGACGTGCCAGTATGCTCACGACTCGAAATGTCGCAGATTACACGGCACCTTTAGAAATCGCCCGATGTGAACTCATTATACAGGTGCTTTTACAACCCGTTATGACTGTATTTATTAAGCAACCACATGTAAAATAACTTGGGTTGCCAGTCGTCCAGTATATACGGGATTGACCCGTTGTTCCTGAAAGGTCTGTCGGGACACGTAATTGTCCCGTATTTGAGGCAATGTGAAAATTCAGTGGCGCACACAGGTCCGGACGGCGGTGAGGGGAGGGGGATGGCGGCTGATGCAGAGGAAAATATTGGCGGCAGCGGTGGAGACCACCCCAGCAGTGTGACCCAAAAGTCGATTACAACTTCCGGTGTCTGCCGCTAGGACGGGCTCCACAGTAAGCTGCCCACCGTGACTGCCACGGAATTTTTTAGCGTGGATGGATATTCAGGGGGGGGGGGGGGGCTGAGAGATGCAGGGAGGAGGGGCGCTGAGATTGCAGGGCGAGGGGACTGAGAGATGCTTGGAGGAGGGGCGCTGAGAGATGCAGGGAGGAGGGGCGCTGAGAGATGCAGGGAGGAGGGGCGCTGAGAGATGCAGGGAGGAGGGGCGCTGAGAGATGCAGGGAGGAGGGGGGCTGAGAGATGCAGGGAGGAGGGGCGCTGAGAGATGCAGGAGGAGGGCGCTGAAGATGCGGGGGAGGGGGGCTGAGAGATGCAGGGAGGAGGGGCGCTGAGAGACGCAGGGAGGAGGGGCGCTGAGAGATGCAGGGGCGAGGGGACTGAGAGATGCAGGGAGGAGGGGCGCTGAGAGACGGGAGGAGGGGCCGATGAGAGACGTCAGGGAGGAGGGGGCTGAGAGAGCAGGGCGAGGGGACTGAGAGATGCAGGGGGAGGGGGGGGAGAGATTCAGGGAGGAGGGGGCGCTGAGAGACGCAGCGAGGGAGGGGCGCTGAGAGATTCAGGGAGGGGTGGGGCCTGAGAGATGCAGGAGGAGGGGCGCTGAGAGATGCAGGGAGGAGGGCGTCTGAGAGATGCAGGGGAGGGGGCGCTGAGAGAAGAGGGAGAGGGAGGACGCTGAGAGAGCAGGGAGGACGCAGGCGACTGAGAGCACAGGGAGGAGGGGGCTGAGAGACGCAGGGAGGAGGGGCGCTGAGAGACGCAGGGAGGAGGGGCGCTGAGAGACGCAGGGAGGAGGGGGGCTGGGATTCAGAGGAGAGCTTGAAGATGCAGGGAGGAGGGGGGCTGAGAGATTCAGGGAGGAGGGGCGCGAGAGAGCAGGGAGGAGGGGGGCTGAGAGAGATTCAGGGAGGAGGGGGGCTGAGAGAGATGGAGGAGTGGGCGCGGAGAATGCAGGAGGAGGGGCCGTCTGAGAATGCAGGGAAGACGGGGGGCTGAGAGATCAGGGAAGAGGGGGAGGGGGCTGAGAGATGCAGGGAGGATGGAGAGAATGATGGCGGAGAGGAGGAAAAAATGAATAGATTGAGGGCAGAAAGAAAGATGGATCAGGGGAGGAGAAGAAGAGAGAATGGGGGGGGGGGGGAGAGAAATGGTATGTGTTTTTGTCACTAAAACATATAGGAAAAAAATGGCTTTAAATTTAATTATTCTCCTGGATTTTGGCATCCGTTATTATAAAAACGTAAATGTGGCAACCCTACAAATAACCAGTCATTGCCGGAAGTTGCAGGCTGTGTGTGTGCTGCACTGAACAGCTGCTATGTCCTGATTTAGGTTTCAGTGGTCAAAATTGAGTTGCGAATGGAGTTGTCGATTCACCGTTGGTGCTGTTCAGGGGTCACATCACATACAATTCCCACTCGGGTCATATCAGTGAGAAATAACTATAAAACAACTACAAATTGGGAGAACTTACCGTTGGAGGAAGGAGATGGTTAGATTTAGGAGTGAATGGGTTAATAATCAGTGCAAGAAGCTTTAAGATGAAGTGGTTTAGCCTTGAAAATGTTTAGAAGATGTTGTTTGTGAAGATGTATTGTTCGTAAGGGAAAGCTTAAGAGATTAAGATTGGTGTAGAGCAGGGGTGGGCAACTCCAGTTCAAGGGCCACCAACAGGTCAGGTTTTAAGGCTATCCCTGCTTCAGCACAGGTGGCTCAGTCAAAGACAGCCACTGATTTGAGCAACCTGTGCTGAAGCAAGGACTGATTATGCCTGCTTTAGCACAGGTAGCTCATTCTTAAAACCTGACCTGTTGGGGGGTCTTGAGGACTGGAGTCGAGCACCACTGCTCCAGGGGCTGAGGAAGACCCCAAGAGTGAGGGTCGAAACATTGGATAAATAACGTGACTAATAAACTTGTTTTGGAATTCCAACATTTTGGAGGGGTTCTCCTTTATTCCATGCTGGCTGCAAGAACCCGGCGTTGCTCAGGAATTCTAAGAAACCAAAAAATACTCAGACTTATGAAGGGTTAATGACATTTTTTTTTTAGTTTCTTAATGGGAAATCCCCCTGCTAAAACAGCAACTCCACCCAGAGTAGTTTCATTGCCTCTGAGGTCCTGAAGTGTTCGATCGAGCGCCTCCAATGCTGCGTGTTTGTGGGACGTTGTCCTCTCATCCCAAACACTGACCTCGCGCGCGGGAAGAACTTTGGCCAACTCCTGTATTTTTGCTAATGTTGCCAATTGGATTTTCAGAGTGACCAAAATTAAGTGGCAGCTTGAGGGTTGTGTGATGGAATGATGTCATCAGTGATGTCATTTTTGAATTGCATCCAAACAGACAAAAATCTGCTTCTTGATCTCAGGAGCCATCATGCAAAATGTGGTTCCGATATCCTATGAGAGGTGTCCAAATGCCTAGTGACCAGACAACTTTCCAAACGATATAGTTGATTTTATACATGTCAAAAAATAGCGTGAGAAATAGAAAACAAATAAAATATATATATATATATCAACAAGAGAAAAAATATTAGCGCCAACCTATCACTATATAATATCTCTATAAAAATAAAAGGTGATTGTAAAAATAAAAGTAAAAATAATACAGATAAAAATAAAAAACCTATGCTAAGCACAGTGGATAGAATACAAATTAATGTATTAAACTAATAAAATGCATAAAAAATACATAAAAAAAGAAAATGTCCAGAAAAATATATATAAAAAATATATACAAATCCCAAGATATTCCAAATGCTATCCAAAAGAGTCTCTGCAGCCCGAATGAAGGGAACACCACTTCCTTGAGGATATCTACAAAAACACAGAAAAAACAGGCGCACTCATAGCGTAAAATTGTATACAATAAATTATGGATAAGGGATAAAAATACACACTACAAAAGAGCTGAATAAAATGCATTTTGGTGACAAACTCAGCCGTTCAGACGCAGGAACCCAAAGAGGAGGACTCGGTGTGATGTTCCGCGGGTGTGTCTTGCCACAATAGCCCTCTATGTCCCAGCAGGGACGAAAACCACGAGGGACGCCGCCTTCCCCTGCTCGGCGCTACACAGAGCATACCACTGAATCAAATCTCGCGTTGAGCTCGATGACGTCAGCGTGGATATCTGGTGAAGTCTCGTGGAGCCTTATGTCCGTTTGTATATTTATTAACCTGACACTCATTTGCATATATGCACTTTTGCTGCGTTGCTAGCATTTTGCTACCAGCCATTCAGACATTCAAGTTCTGTTTACATTGTGAACCTCTCCGGCTGAAACCTCGCTGACGTTCATCGATGCTCACAGCGAGATTTGATTCAGTGTATGCTCTGTGAGCGCCGGAGCAGGGGAAGGCGGCGTCCTCGTGGCTTTCGGTCCCTGCTGGGACATAGAGGGGCTTGATTGTGGCAAGACACACGCGGACATCACACCGAAAGTCCTCCTCTTGGGTTCCTGCGTCTGAAACGGGCGAGTTGTACTCAAAAATGCATTTTATTCAGCCTGTTTGGGAGGTGTATTTTTATCCTTCTTCCATAAATTTATTGTATACAATTACGCTATGAGTGCGCCTGTTTTTTCTGTGTTTTTGTAGATATATATATATATATATATATATAGTGTTGTAGATTTGAGTACCCCAAAAAAACATAGGATAATTGTATCCCCTTATATTCACCTATTGGTAACCGCAGCCTTGTCAATATTTCAACATACTGTACATGCGATATTTGGGTCTTTGATAGCCATTTGCCTCCAGAAATGAAAATAAAATAGAGAAAACAGTGAACGAAAGACATATTTACTGATAAAATCTACAGTTCAGTACACTGACACGTGTAAATGTTACACAAGCATGGCAGCCTGTGAGGTATGGGGTGACCGCGCCGATAACGGAGGTGTGGACGGCCTTCCTTACACCTTTTTGTAGGTCTTGTTTTTCTCTGCTTACCAACTTCGTGTCACTTCTGGCTGTGGGCTTCCACCACACACTGCTCCTGTACTCCTAGCCAACGCATTCCACAGATCAATTGTGAGCTTCTTCAGGGGTCTGAATACAAATTCGCCTATCCCTCTTTCTACATGCCCCAATTAAGTCATATTCACCTATTCGTCACTGCACGTATTTTAATAAAAACGCAATGATCCATATATATATATAAATATTGGTATCAGTCACAATTAAAAGAAGTATAAATGAATGACCAAGATTTATATTTATACCCAAAGGAGTCAGAGTTTTTATTTTATGAATCCACAAGGTCTCTTTGAGGTCCAGGTGCACTAAGCTCCGTTAGCCTATGTAACTCTCCTCCTAAAGGGTTACTAACATGGCTATTGTATGCTGGGTTGCTATGGGGATCCAAATATCACGCAGGGGTATATAAGGAGGAGGGACTATTCTAGAAGGTTAGATTCCAGGACATGAAGAGAGGAGCCTCGGGGAGAGTAGATAAGAAAGATGTATAAAGGAATAGTATAGACCAGGCCCCCCCTGTTTATTATGTTGTAGATGGGGCAGTGACCGTTAAGTTAGAATCCCCGAAAGAAGGACTGGAGTCCTGAATAAGTAATAAGAAGGAATACAGCACGCTATAGAGAGCCTCAGCAAAGATGGCTCCCGGGTGCTGGCGGATCAGCTCTAACTGCGGATCGGCGCTAAGATTCATTAGTCTGTATGGGAGTGACAGCTCTCAAACAGGCAAAAGGTACTGGGTCAAGTAAGAAAGACCCTCCAGGACTCCCGTAGGAGCCCAGAGTAATCGGATTAATATCGATAAGGGTTCTGAAGCAACAAGGGCTCCGGGTCCCACACTTACTCAGAGCAACTAAGTCAAAGTACCTTCATTGGCGTGTGAGAGTGGGCACTGATGGAAGAGCTGCATTCATGTATGTTTATTATAAACGACAGTACCACGTTATTAATATGTATGCGCGGCCCCTGTCCACGGAGACACGAATAAATGACAGTTGTACTACAAAAGTTCCTGGCGCCCGTTATTCTACATCCTTGCTGCCTCATCGCCCCAGCCGCCTGAACCAGCCCGAGTCACGGTAAACCATGCGGAGTAGCCATATAAAACGCCGCGATGTAATCTCCCGGGCAGGGAGGGTTACACCTGATTAACCTAACCTTAATTTAAAATAACGTTGGAATAATCATTCATAACACCCACTCACTAAAGCACATTACGTTAACTCCGTGCTACTCCTTAAATAACGTCTGGATATTTTGTTTCCAGGTGTTGGTGTTAATGATATGTGAATGATATGTTAATGATATGTGAATGAGGGGTTCTCCCTAACATCGCATGTGCACTAAAGGCCGTTCAGGTTCGAACACGAATTTAACCTGACGTCATTTAGGTGCGAGAGATGCTAATAACATACTGTAATGACTCCTATTAGCATATACCCCAGGTATCTTACGTGTGTTCCTTTTTGTGCACAGCTGTCTCTCCACATGTTGTTTAAAGGGAGGTTTCAGGGGATATATGTAGCCCTTTGGCTATCGCCACCTCTGGGTAAAACATGACTTAAAGTCAGGTTATTTGAAACTCACGCAAGGTAGTCCTAAATTTACCTAACGTTAACCCTTTGCTAATGAGTTCAACGACAGCTGTTGTTTTTGCATATAATTAGTTTAGTGGATACCTGTTAAACGCAGGGAAAATAACGTATATAGGTAACCTAATGTTATCTGCCATGATTTACCAGAGCTTAATGCATCCGACCCTGAGAGAGATCTGCAATCCTATTCGCTTCTCGCCAATAGTCCTCAAGCCCATTCGGGTCACTGTTCTGAGCTTTGAAGTGGTTGGAGTGTGGGTATGCCAGTGTGTTCTAAACTCATCACAGGCAGTTGTCTGAATGTACACCCTATATACTGTGCACCAGTCCTCCACCCCCCCCCCCCCCCCCCAACAGGTCAGAATATCCCAGCTTCAGCACAGGAGGCTCAGTCAAAGAAAGAGCCTCTGGCTACCTGGTCTGAAGCAGGGACTGATTGAGCCACCTGTGCTGAAGCTGGGATATCCTGAAAACCTGATCTGTTGGGGGGGGGGGGAGGCTTGAAGACTGGAGATGCACCCCCCTGTTCTACAGTGAGGCTACAGGGGAAGCCTATTTCAGTAGTGGCAAACTCCAGTCCTCAAGGGCCAACAACCGGTCAGGTGTTAAGGATATCCCTGCTTCAGCACAGGTGGCTCATATACTTTTGCTGTCTAGCACTGTGTACTGTATTTGGATTACGCTATCAAAATAGAGATATACATAATCAACATTTAGCATTATTATGCTGTCTGCAGGGATGCCTTCTTTCTTTGTGCTGGGGAACGTCAGCGATAGTGGCGGTTTTTTTTTAACCAGCTCACTGCCAGATGATGCCTGCAATGTTAAGGTTTTTCTGGAATGCAACAAATGTCTATTTTCTTTCCTCCCCAGGGACAAAAGATATATTTCCATTTATAGATTACAGCAAATAAAAAATATAACTTGTGAGCACCTTCGCACGTCTCAGACAGGTCTGCAACCCTGCTTTTCCTTGTTATCTCCCAGCATACAGTGCTTCCACTGCAGCAAGGGATTCTGGGAAAGATATTGACTACATATTACATGAGTGATGAGTACAGTTTCAAAACATGGAGATAAATATAAGAGGTTTGATTTCCTGTATTTATCTAAAAAAAACAAAAAAACAACAACAAACAACCTGTGAGTTGTTATACGTTGCTTACAGGAGCTGCCATGCTAAGCAGCTCTCCCCTGTAAAACTGGGATTGTTATTTTGACCTTATTTTGCAGCAGAAAGCTGGTAATTACACCCCAGCGCCCCTGACAATGTTTCGGCGGAACATTCTGTGAATCTGAACATATTATATTTAAAAAATGCAACATTATTCTTTATTATAAGCTAAAGCTGTAAAATTCCGGGCATTACTGAAATCCCTGCTTTCTGATTGGTTAGAATTCCGGGCATTATTCATTCAGTAATGCCTGGAATTTTTGTTAACTTGCCAATTCACCTTTCAGAGATGCAGGGGGAGCGCTGAGAATTTGAATTAAAAAAACTGCCAAAGGTAAAACTGCTAACAGTAAATATCTCTCCCGTCCACGCTCCAGCAGCACCTCCGTTCCTCTCCTACCACGCAGCATATGCAGTCATGCAGTCTCTCTCTCTCCCTCTTTTTCTCTCTCCCACCTATCTCCCCTCTCATTTGCTACTTTACTTCTTTTTCTTACACAGGTGCATCAGCGTAGTTCCGATTTATACAAAAGTGTGTTTTATGAGAAAAGCCTACATTTAGCCTATAATAGTAATAATCCCCTCAGAACAGGGCATTACTGGCCAATAATGCCCTGTTCTTCGGGGATTATTACTTAATTATAGGCTAAAGCTGGTAAATTTCGGGCATTATTGTAATGCCTGCTCTCTGATTGGTTAAAATTCCAGGCTTTATCCAATCAGTAGTGGGCCGGAATTTTTGGCACCCTGCCAAGTTTTTGTGAATGAGAACTGAAAGCTGATTGCCTGAAAGAGCGTGATCAGTGTCACGGTAACTTTATGACAAGCTATAATATAATACACACCAAAATACCTGGGTTGAACTGAATACGACTAGATATGATAAAATATAATTTATTCCTTGAAAAAGGTGAACACACGAGATATACAAATGTAGCGGTCATGTAAAATGGCTACAGTCATCTCTCCTGCTGACAGTAAGGCCTGGTAAGTTGTGGGCATGCCAGCAGTAATTATGGAGGTTTGCCCTCACACCCTGGTGTGGTGCCCTGTGTATGGATGGGAGTGGTCACATGATCTGACTCCATGGTTAGTGATGTCAGAGGTGTGTCAGCTTCCAGAGTGTACATAAGGCACAGCACTGTGTCAAAAAGTAGTTCTAGTACAAGTTCAGCTAAGACGAGGAGGAGGAGTACAAGTTCTAGTCCTAGCCTGAGTTACTGGTTATGTTTTAGTAACTGCAAGAGACTGTGTCCAGGGACCTGGCACAGGATAGAGATATCCCGGCTGGGATAGGGAATCCCTATTAAAGGAGAGCTCACCTTTCAAAGGGAAGCACTGACTCAAGATGAGTGGCTAGATATTCTACTGCGTGGGGCAGCTAGCCCACATCAATCAATAAAGATGCTCTTATTCGAACACCCTCTCGTGTACATGTGTGGAGTGAATGTACAGAGAGGAGCACCACGAAGGAGTTCCTCAACAGGACCATCCCCATGCGGACGCAGGGACCCTGATGAGGTGGAGGCGCTGCACTGGAACTAGGTAGGACTCAGCACACTACCTCAGCTGCCTGTCTGGACGGGTCCTCCCCACACACCATCATGCGGGAGACTCAGGAGTCCTGTTGCCAACAGGTGCACCACCAGACACTACCACACTGTAATGGGGGCCGGTTAGACCACAGGGGCCAATGTGAGATTGGGTGTGTCAGGCCGATTCAGAAATACCGTTACACAAATAACAGACAAAATATGCACTTACTTAGAATTGGAATGACGAAATAATCAAAAATCTTGATTAGCAGTTCATACAGCAATCTCAGGATGACACAAAGACAATGAGTGCCTGTTGTGTTCTGACTGACAGATTAAATCTGTCAGTGGTGATATTGGATACCGAGGCTTGAGCCTCATTACTCCAAGTTCTCTTGTTGAGTGTATTGTCGCACACTTTAGAAAGCTTCTTGATCTGTGTTACTTGCCACAGTTGAGTTGGTTTCACAGGGTCAGCGCTGTGATGGGTAAAACAATGAGTATAGGCTGAGCCTCATTTATATACCATCTCAGGCCTATCTCTTAACCCTGGGGCGCCTAGCTGGCTAGCAAATTCCTTTGAAGTAGAATCTCCCTTATCTGCAAGTGTGAACTATGACACTTACAGACCACTCAGCCCCTTTGTTCTTTGCCCTAGTGTATACAATCAGAGCGGTCAACCTTTGATCAGAGGGCTTATGCTAGACCATCTGTCTGTCCTCCTGACCTATTAACATTGCAGATGGGGTCTGCGTTCTCATTCCAGATCCAAAATACTATTCACAGCTTAATATCTTCACATATTAATATAATCGGTTCCGTTGGGCCCAGTGGGCTGATACTTGCCAACTTTTCTTGCCGGAACTGTATCTCCATTGTGGCCAAGTCTCAGCCCTCTGCGACCCCCAGCACCGGAGATACACAAATGCAGGTAAAAACACTTTTAAAATACAGGATTCTTCCCTTTAAAAATGAATCTCTGCCTTTCACTCTTTCCCCATTGAAATCAACGGGTTCCGCCGCCATAGGCTTTTAATGGTGCGGCTCTGCCGTTGAAGTCAATGGGGTTCCCCGCCAAAGACTTTCAATGGGGAGACGCCGCCATTGAAGTCTATGGAAAAACCAAAAATCTTTACATTTGCCCACACTCCGTCTGGTTGTTCGGAGAGGGCTGGGAATGGCCATGCATTCGAACTTAGCCGTTTTAACGCCACGCGGCTTTTCCCCATTGGAATCAATGGCCGGCGCCGCCATAGACAATGCATGGGCGCACGCCGCCATTGGATTCAATGGGACCTCCGCTCCGCCATTAAAGTCAATGGCGCGACCTACCTTCTCCGCTCGACCCTTTACGGGGGTCCCTCATTCCTGGACCCGGGGACATCAGCGTAGTTCCGATTTATACACAGTGTGTTTTATGAGAAAGCCTACATTTAGCCTATAATGATAATTCCCCTCAGAACAGGGATCATTAACTGCCAATAATGCCCTGTTCTTCGGGGATTATTACGTTAATTATAGGCTAAGCTGGTAAATTTCGAGGCCATTATTGCTAATGCTGTCTCTCGATTGGTTTAAAATTCAGGCTTTAATCCAACAGATAGGGCGGCCGGATTTTGGCCACCCTCGCATGAGTTTTGTGAATAGATCCTGGAAAGCGATATGCCTGAACGAGGGTGATCCGATGTCACGGTAACTATGACAAGCTATAAATATCTACCCAAAATACCTGGGTTGAACTGAATACCCTAGAATATATAAATATAATTTTATTCCTTAAAAAAAGGAGAACAGCGAGATATCAAATGTAGCGTCAGTAAAGTTCTACAGTCAATCTACTCCTGACTGACAATAAGTCCTGGAAGTGTGGGCATGCCAGAGTAAGTATGGAGGTGTCCCCACCCCTGGTTTGGTGCCCGGTGTACTGATGCGTTGGTCACAGATCTGAACGCCATGGGTAGTGATGTCAGAGGTGTGTCAGCTTCCAGAGTGACATAAAGGCAAACAGCCACTGTGTCAAAAGTATTTCTAAGTACAAGTTCAGTAAGACGAGGGGTAGGGATTACAAGTTCTAGTCTACCTGAGTTACGGGTTATGTTTTTATAACTGCAAGAGACTGTGTCCGGGGACCTGGCCACAGGATGGAGTATCCCGGCTGGGATGAGGGAATCCGATTAAAGGAGAGCTCAACCTTTTCAACAGGGATAGCACGACTCAAGATGAGTGCTTAGATATTCTAAGCGTGGCGGCAGTGAGCCACATCATAATAAGTGCTTCTTATTCGCAACCCTCTCGTGTACATGTGTGGAGTGAATGTACCTAGAGGAGCCCCGCAAGGAGCTTCTCAAACAGGACCATCCCCATTCGGACGCAGGGACCCTTGATGAGGTGTAGCACGCGCACTGTAACTAGTAGGAACTCGCACCCTAACCTCGCTGACCTGCTTGGAACGGTCCTCCCCACACCACAATCATGCCGGGAGACTCAGGAGTCCGTTGCAACAAGTGCACACACAGACACTACCACACTGTAATGGGGGCCGTTAGACACAGGGGACCAATGTGAGATTGGTGTGTGTCAGGGCGATTCGAAATACCGTTAAAAAATAACAGACACAAATATCACTTACTTAGAATTGGAAGACGAAATAATCAAAAATCTTTGATTACATGTCATACAGCAATCTCAGGATGACAACAGACAATGAGTGCCCTGTTTGTGTTTCTGACTGACAGATTAAATCTGTCAGGGTGATATTGCGATACCGAGGCCATTGAGCCTCATTACTTTTTTTCACTCAGTTTCTCTTGTTTGAGTTATTGGTTCGCACCACTTTAGAAAGCTTCTTTCATCTGTGTTACTGCACAGTTGAGTTGGTTTACAGGGGCTAAGCGTGTGGAGGGTAAAACACATGCTATAGGCCTGAGCCTCATGTATTAATCTCAGCCTTCTATTAACCCTCGGGCCCTAGCGGCTAGCAAATTCTTGAAGTAGAACCTTCTCCCTTATCTGTCAAATTGTGAACTTGACACTTCAGACCCTCAAGCCGCCCCCTTGGTTCTTTGCCTAGTGCTATACAATCAGAGCGGTTACCTCTGTGTCAGAGGGCTTATGCGTAGTACCATCTGTCTGTATCTCCTGACCTTAACAATTCATGCAGATGGCGGTCTGCGTTCTCATTCCGATCCAAAATTACTATTCACAGCTTAATATCTTAGCACATATTAATATAATCGGTTTTCCGTTGAAGCCGTGGGCTGATACTTGCCAACTTTTCTTGCCGCGAACTGGTATTTCTCCATTGTGGCCAAGCTCAGCCTCTGGACCCCCAAGCCACCGAGATACACAAATGGCAGGTAAAAACACTTTTAAAATACAGTTTTCCCTTTAAAATGAATCTCTGCCTGTATCTTCACTCTTTCCCCATTGAATCAACGGAGGGGTTCGCAGCCATAGGCTTTTAATGGTGAGCTTGCCCGTTGAAGTCAATGGTGGTTCCCTCGCCTCAAGACTTTCATGCGGGAAGACGCGCCCTTGAAGTCTATGAACACCAAAAATCTTTACATTTGGCCCCACACTCGTCCTGGGTTCTTCGGTAGAGGGCTGGGTGATGGCCATGCATTCGAACTTTAACCGTTTTAATTAAACGCCACGCGGCTTTTCCCCATCCGAATCAATGGCCGGCGCCGCAATAGACAATGCATGGGCTCACGCCGCCATTGGATTCAATGGACCTCCGCTCCCGCCATTTAAAGTCAATGGCAGCGTACCTCTTTCCGTCGATGACACTCGAAGTAAGGGCTCTCAATCCCTCATACAGACCGACCAATGGGGGGGTCCCGTGTGGGGGGTTCCTAGGGCTAGGACAAAAGAATTTAGTTCCTCAGGGGGCCCTAGAACCTAAGATCCACGCCAATTGGTTAATTGAACTTGAAACCAAGTGGATAAGTTCTTTTCAAGACATTGTATCCGCTTTTTCGTGTCCGGTTGGATGGTATGCCAACCTGTTTCTGGAGATCGGCGTTGAGGAATCCCCATTGAATCAAGGCCCATGACTTACAATGGAGAACAGCCCGCCGCTCCTCCTCTCGTCGGACGCCACATGCTGTCGGCTGCGCAAACAGGGTCCCAAAACCGCTATCTGCCATGTAATGCATGGAGCCCAATGGCGACTCATGGCGACTCTGCAATGGTTGTCTGAAGAAGCGGGAACATGGAGACAATAGCTATAACACAAGTTAACCTTAACCTTTCTTACCTCCCGCATCAATCCCAGTGTATGTGTTGTTGCAACAACTAGAACAGAAACAATACATTTTACAGGCGGGATATACATTAGGAGCTGAAGCAAGGCTATTAAACATAAAAACACATTACGGCCACATGTCCAGTTAACACCCTTTGCTTCCAGGTGAGAGTAGGGGGTGGCCCCAATGGGTGTAACAAAAATTAATCCCGGGCCAACCACTCTCCCCTGTACAACCGCCTCAGACAAAGGGAGGTGATTGGACAGAGGCAGCAGCAAGGTCACTGACTCTCCTCACCCACCCGGCTGCCGCCAGACACTGAATACTCAAGAAACTCCTTACAGAATCAGCCAGGCACTGACTACCTCCCTACCCTGCACATGGCCAGGCACTGATCCTCCCCTCCCTGCTCAGCCCAGGCACGAATCCTCCCCTCCAGTGCATGCAGCCAGACACTGACTCCTCCCCTCCCTGCGCCGGCACTGAACGCTCCCCTTTGTCCCTGCTGCAGCCAGGCATGATCTCCCCCCCCCTCCCATGCACAGCAAGGCACTGACTCCTCCCCACACCCGCCCTGCCAGCCAGCACTGACCCCCCCCTCCCTGCAGCCAGGCACCTGACCTCCTCCCTCGCCAGCATGACCTCCCCCCCCCCCCGCAGCCAACGATCATCCCCCCCCCTCCCCTGTCAGCCCAGGCACTGACTCCTCCCCACCCCCTTTCCATGCAGCAGGTCACTTACCCTCCCCCCCCTGCTGCAGCCAGCTACGCCCCCAACCCTTCACAGTTCACCTCCCTGCAGCAGCCGCCAGGCACTGACTCCTCCCCCTCCCAGCGCGTGTTTGTGAATGTAGAGGTGCAGAGTTGTTTTGTTGGTTTGTGTGGGTTGCGGGTCCCGGCAGTGCGTTTGTTTTGTCTGGGTCAAGAAGGAGGCGTAAGGCTAAAAAAGGGACGATAACGCCCGGCAGGAAGGCCGTGGGGCAAGCCGGGAACCTAAAAGGGTGGGGGGGACGCGCTCCGTGACCAAGGCAGCCCAGTGGGGAAAGAGGGCCGCGGAATCGCGGGGTAAGTCTCGGAGGAAAAAAGCGGACGCGCGGCGGGGGGACAAAAGCCCACCGTCACCTGCGGCACAGCGCGGTCGAACCGGATAACGCGCCAACTCCTGACTTAGCAGAAGTGCGCCGTATCTGACCGTAGATCCGTCGGCAAGAGAAGGAAACCACCTAGAAGGTTCGGAAAGGAATGTGTGAAGCAGTGGACGCCCTAACAATAGAATGTGGTGAGTTTAGTATGGGTAGAGGGTAGGGGGGGATGGATGGTGGTGCTTTTGTGGATATTGTTTATTTGTTTAGACAGGCGGGGACCCCCAGCATAGTCGTTTTGTTGGTTTTGTTTGTGTATGTGTCTCTGCCCGTGTGTTGTTGTGAGGTGCTAGAGGTGAGACTGCTAGTCGTGAGGTGGGGGTGAGAGGGCGTTTGCAGGAGAGGCGGAGGGGTGGGATTATGATAAGTGGGGGGGGGGGCGCCGGACAGGCTGGGGGGGGTGGCGAGGGGTGGGAGAGTGTCGGTGGTGTGAGGGTCATGTGTGGAGTGGTGTGTGTGTGGTGTGTAGAGTGGGGTGTCGGCCAAACTGTGCTGTGCTGGGGTTTGTGAGTGTGAGGGTGGAAAGGTTGGATATGGATATGTAGGCCGGTTTTTCCGCAGTGTTGTTTTGGGCTGCTTATGGGGGGGGCGGCTGCAGTGATGTGTATGCAATTTCCTTTTAATACACTTCTTGCAGTAAAAGAATAAGAATGCAGACAAATGCTGTTAAAATCAATATGACTACAAAAGTGTCTTTTTTTTTATGAAAAAAAATAATAATAATAAGCCTACATTTAGCCTGTAATAATAATAATAATAATCCCCTCAGAATAGGGCATTACTGGCCAATAATGCAATGGCTGGGTTACAATATGTATAAACGTAGAGATTGACGCTCATACAAGTGTATGGACTCACAAGCTGATATTACAGCATATAGGTTGATAGGACTTCTATTAAATAATCAGACATTGTATAATTACTAGGTCAAGGGTGGGGGCATGGAACATGGGACGACCTCTTAGCGGTCAGTTCAGCCGACGAATACCGCAGATATGGTACCTGATTACCCCCTTTAACATATTACACTTCACTAAATCGGGACCAAGGCTAACATCGAATGAGGGCTAATGCCCATTACCTTTCCATTACAGTGCTAGTGTGGCAGTGGTATTAGCGGATAACGAAATCCTCCGTGTTTACCATTCCACTGCGTGCAATCCGACAGTAGAGGACAACCAGTAGGTAGGGAAGCAAGGAGCACAGACTTGAACAGAAGTTGGCAGGAGACCTGTAAAAGAAAAATGATGAATCAGGGGCACAGACATGACTCCGTCGCTAAACGAGGGGTGATTTATCTGGATAAATGCACAGGGACAGAAACACAAGCCCAACATCCGACATGTTTCGCCCAATGTGCTCCTTGCCTTCTTCCCTACACTCTATATGCGGGTTACCCCCTTAACAGAAGTAGGCAACCGCCCAACAGGGCTCCACTTAACAAGGCGGACACCCCCGCAGCAGGGCTTACCGGCTTACAGCAAAGAGGCCCACCGCAGTCAGGGTACCGCTTAACAGAAGCGACGAGGGTTAACTTACACGGCACACGCAAGGGTTACCCTTACAGAAGAGGCCCACCGTCAGCATTGGACTTAGAAGTAGCGACCAGCGGCTCGTTCCTACAGAGAGGGGCACCCAGCTAGTCAGGGTTACCTCTTAAACAGCAAGGAGGCACACCCCGTAGCACGGGTTACCCTTTAACAGAAGGAGGGCACACCGCGCCAGGGTTTACCCCTTAACCGAAGGCAGGCACACCGCCCAGCACGGGTACCCCTCTTAATAACAGAAGGAGGCCCACACGCAGCCAGGGTTACCTCTTAACAGAGGGCACACCGCAGAGCAGGGTTACCTCTTAACAAGAGACGCATCAGGTTACTAATAAGGTGCACACCGCACAGGGTACCTCTTTAACAAAGAGGAGGCACAACACTAGCAGGGTCGTTGACCTCTTTTACAGAAGGAGGACACCCATAGAGGGTTACCCTTTAACAGAGAGACGCACCGCAGCCGGTCGCACAGAGCAGGACAACCGCAGCAGGGTTACCTCTTAATAGAAATGAGGCCACAACCGCAGCAGGGTTACCTCTTAACAGAAGGAGGCACAAAGTAGCACGGGTACCCTTAACAGGAGGCCCCATCGCAGCAGAGGTTTACCCCTAAGGAGGAGGCACAAACACAGCAGCAGGGTTACCCCTTAACAGAAGGAGGCACACCGCAGCAGGGTTACCTCTTAACAGGAGGAGGCACACCGCAGCAGGGTTACCTCTTAATAGAAGGAGGCACACCGCAGCAGGGTTACCTCTTAACAGAAAGAGGCACACCGCAGCAGGGTTACACGTCACTAACCTTGCTGTGACAACTGTCCGTGCTGTGTGCCTGGGTTGCAGCTTCCACTTATTGCCTGTTTGCTGACTTTAATGATATAATTGAATCCTACTTTATAGAAAAGTGGCTATAAAAAGCCACTTGCCTCAGCGGATGTTGATGCAGTTTAGATTCAACGCCCCCGTAAGACAAGGGAATTTGGTCGGATTTTTATGGCCCCGTCCCATCTCTCACCATAAAGCTGTGGTTGCTATAGCTCTGTATGAAAGGTCTGTGCAGCCAGATGAGGAGGCTTCATATATGCACAATAATGGATTTTGCTCTCACCTCCTGCATATAGAGGGATGGCAATCGTACCTCAGTGACACCATTACCTCTCATAATCCCCCCTCTCACGCCCCCTCTCTCTCTCACTTTCCTCCCTCACGTCACTCCCCATCTGTACTTCTCCCTCCCTCCGACTCCTCCCCCGTCTTCTCACACTCCCCCCTCGTCGTACCCCCACTCCCCTCCTCCACCCCCCCTCTTTCCTTTCCCCCCGCTCAGTCTCCTTCGTAACTCACGTCCCCCCCTCTCAGCTACTTAACGTCTCCCTCCGCAATTCCGTCAGGCATCACCCCCTGGTCCCCCCCTCTACCACCATACCTTTCTCTCTCGCCCCTTCCTCTCACTCCCCTCACCCCTCGGTAACTTCCCCCCCTCCTCTTCCCCCCCTCCTCCTCACTTAGGCTGCTGTACTTTAACTGCCGCCCCTCTGATAGTATAGTCACACTGGGCCATGAGAATAATTCTGTTTACTCCTATTGGTATTTAGACCAAGGGGTATCTCCAGGCTGCACTTCTATTTGTTTCTGTTTCCAGGCACTTTATCTACTGGGAAATGGTACTACTTACTCACACTTTTATCTACAGTAACAGCATGCTTGTGCTATGCTTCGGAAGCCAACCACACCATGTTGTGAAATATATGAGATAAAAACCTACAATTCTTTAAGAGCTGATCATTCAGAATCAGTAAAATGTGCAGTCTTATGCGTATGGTCTATCTGCCTTTAAGTTGTATATTTCAAAATAATTGTGTATGTGTATACATTGTGTGTTGGTCCAATGAACTGTCTTTTGCACCAGTGGTGGCTATATTGCTTTTCTGAAGCCAGGGTCACGTTTGATGTGTGAATGGCCCCGACAGCATTAACTCAGTTCCCTTTTAAATCACTCCAAGCCCTGTAATATTTCCTCCACTTTATTGGGAAAGGCAGCAGGATACAGATACTTGTGGATGGTATGTAGTGGTGATTATTAGTTAGAAACCGGTAAAAAGAGATGGCCTCACCATGGGGGGGGGGGGGGGGAGGGGGGTGAACAGAGAAGGGTCTTGTACTCACTGTCTCCAGGGTGGAAAAGGAAGTGAGGGGCAGTGTGGGTAAAGGGAATAGTCTAGGGGCAGACTATCTCTGAACAAACAGGAGGGGGGGCAGACTAGCCCATTCTGGTGAGGATCTCAGAAACTGCAGTAGCAGCTCACTGATTCCATGCCCAGAGGCAAGAAATGCAACATTGTTGCAAGTTACACAGGCACAGTATGTGTGTGCAAACTCCATGCAGCTGGGAATAAGATCTGACAGGCAGAAGCTGCAAAGGAGAGAGGGGGGTGAGTCAGAAATATAGTTCTTGTTCCATGACAATTGCAATGTTTCTTGAACTTTTGGGGAGGTTAAAGGACCCTATAATTATATTTTGAAATTATCTGGAACCCCAACCCTTTCTAATAGCGCGTCTGAGATCAGATGCATTGTAAGGAACCCCAACCCTCTCTAATAGCGCGTCTGAGATCAGATGCATTGTAAAGTCTTCGGTATTTGGCACATTTTTCAAATGTAATGGAAAGGGAGATAGGGAGAGAGATTGGAAGACCCTGCTCAGCTACTGGAATACAGGGTAGAAACTAGGAAAGTGGATAATGGAAGTGGATAATTTTCAAATTGCCTTAAAATTGCAGGGAACCCTTTAGGGACACCCTGGGAAGCCAAGTGCTCCTAGGAACCCCTGTTGAAAAACACTGCTCTACTGCATTATTCTGATTTATATTATGGTGGAGATGTCACAGATTGTGGGTTACAGAACAACATTCCACATTGGAAAATTGTGAGTTCAAGTTCTGGCCCGTGCAACAGGCCAAGGAGACTTACAGGTGCAAGAGTGACCATTTAAAGTTGCAATATTTCTTTAGGCAATAGTAAGAAAAACCTGTTATTTTATTATTTTTAGACATAATATTGTGATATCTGGTGTACAAAATAAATAGACACAATACACACTGTCACCTAAGTCTTGAGGTGTTTTTTTCCCATGGCCATAAATTGCAAAATGTCATTTATGTGCCTTTGAATTCAGTGTGACTGTAGTTTCCTGTGTTCGATACACTAGATGTTCTATAAATTTACAATGATGGAAATGTGATCAACGTGAATGTATCGGCCTCATATGTCTTTGGTCTTCTTTCAATATAGTTTCGCTTGATGTGGATGTACAGCCCTTTTGCTTCCTATGTGCCTGGAGAGCCTTGGCTACTGCATCGTGTTCCAGGGGAAGAATGGATCTAAAATACACAGAAGGGACTCCTCCTAATCACTAACTGGCCAAGGAATGGGGGAAGCTGAAGTAGGCAATATTTCTAGCCAGTCCTCTGAGCGGGAATTCCAGCAGAATCTTATCATCCTGTTCTCCAGCCCTCTATCCTTCTTCATCATCCTCTCTAACCTCTTCATCATCGTGGGGATTGTCTTCAACCGTAAGCTGCACAACACGACCAACTACTTCTTCCTTAGCTTGCTGTTTGCCGACTTCTTCACTGGGGTGGCTCTGCCCTGCATCCCCCACATGAGGTACAGCAAAAATCTGGATTATCTTGGCTGTCTCTTCACCTACACATCCCCCAATTTCTTTTTTCTCTCCTTCTTGGCCAACCTTCTGATGGTCCACTATGAGAAGTATCTGTGCATCATATATCCTTTGCACTACCGCAACTCGTGGGTCCACCGCTGTGTGCCATTCTCCTTGTTCCTGGTGTGGACGCTGCCGCTGGTATTCGCCTGCTTGCCCATACTGGGCTGGAATAAATGGGATAGTAATTCCACGTGTTCCTACAGGCATGTCTTCCCAAATGCCTACCTTTACCTGGAGATCTACGGCTTCCTCATCCCTTCCATCTTGGCCATCATCTTCATCACGGTCAAAGTGCTCTCTGTGGCCAGGAGGCAGCTAAAGGACATCAAGAAGCTCCACCGTTCAGTGCAGAGGGAGGCAGCCACGGAGTTAGAGCATCAGATGGACCTGAGGTATGCCAAGTGCATTGCCATTGTCTCCCTGATTTTCCTGGTTTGCTGGGTCCCCTACATTGCCTTCCTCCACGTCACTGTGTTTGCCATAGAGAAATACGAAATCAACTGGTGGATTTTCCTCATCCTAACGTGCGTGGGGAGCGGCAGCGCTGCCATTATCCCGGTTATCCTGGGGCTCAGCCACCGGCAGTATACTGAGCTGTGGAGGGACATCTGCAGGAAGTACTGCCGCTCCTGCTGCAAGTGTCGAGACAAGTCGGCCAGCCTCCATGACATGACGAGCAAGGATGAAACATTGGAGGATGGTTTGAACGTTGTGAAATAATGGCATTACAAGCCCTTAGAATAAACAAAAACGGCTTTGCACCACTGTCCGATGAAGCTCCCTCCATTATTTAGTAAAATCTCCATCTTGCATTGCACTGCTGTGCTGAGTTTGGCAAAGCCACACATACCGGTAGTTACACAGTGCAGAGACCTAATAGGAAGTGCTCTGTGCAGGGCTTCTATTGGCAACATTCCCATTCCACCATGACTACAGTGAACAGCAGAATGTAATTCAATAGAGACACCTGTGTGCTGCTGTTTGTATTTAACAGCTGTGGAAGCTCAGTTCAGAAATGAAGGACAACTACAAGAGCAGTCAGACTGTGCAAGGGTGGTATAGGGCATCAAGTCTGTTACTGAACATTTTGGGGGTTATACCCTTACGGTTATTCCACTATTCCATTGTACTCACTGACACTTGAATCTTTGTAATGTTATAACCCTGTATCCATTTTTGTGTTTGTATCTCTTAATCTGCCACAGACATCGTTCAATCCTGTATGTTCCCGAAGTAACTGCAATACCGTGTATATTGTTACAAAGGAATTAAGAGGGAAGATAGTACTTGATAACCCAATAAAAATGAAGATTGCAATAGGCTATGATATTGGTATTTAGACAGAGTAGAAGGGAACTAGTCCCAAATATCGGTGCTCAGTAGGCAAATGGACAATAGTACATGAAGATTCTGGTATAGAATATCACTTGAAGTGGGACTGAGCTATGATTAAAGCTTAGTGAGACTCATAAGACCCGTGCATATATCTCCTGTATGAGTGGAAAGTATAACAGTCCCTGTGATAAAGACAGACCTATGTATCAATGGTCATGTCTATGGTACCACTGGGACAAACACCCTGGAGTGGCACTGTAGAGATGGTCATAAACTCTTCAAAATGATATGGAGAATGGAGTACTCACATTGGTAGCAGCTCATCCGGATGCGTGCGTCACGCCAATAAGTATCAGAGAAGACGATCCTAGGATCCAAAACGGAGCACAGCTGTGTAAGAAAACGAGGGCTAAACACCAGCAAAACTGTTAAAAAAACTTTAATCCATGGTGAGGGGTACAAAAGAACACTGACGCGTTTCGGGAGACAATCCCTTTGTCAAAGAGTATGCTCGCGTCAGCTAATGCTCCTGAACTTGTATACGATCCCCCGCCCCCACACAGTGACGTCACGCAGTTGGAAATGGCGCAAAGACCTCCGCGGGCAAATCTCATTGGCGGAGACTATCCACCAATAGACCGCCGGGTGAGGGACCGCACTCACAGGAGGCAGGTTTGTCTCCCGAAACGCGTCAGAGTGTTCTTTTGTACCCCTCACTTACCATGGATTAAAGGTTTTTTAACAGTTTTGCTGGTGTTTAGCCCCCGTTTTCTTACACAGCTGTGCTCCATTTTGGATCCTCGGATCGTCTTCTCTGATATTGGTATTTAGGATGTCTATGGCAGGGTACACTCTCTTTATAATGCAGCAGCAACACAGCCTAAAAATGTATATATATACACTCTGGCTTTGCACAACACTTCTAAGGAGAAAGAAAGGCTAACCCAATCAGGTGTTTTTTTTTAATCATATGTATTTCATTGTGGTTTAAGTTATTTTAGACATAGACAGAGTAAGTCTTCTAGATGTATTTCAATTTGAAGCAAAATAGTTTAACAGCAGTAATCTGCCATGTAACATGCAGCATTTCAGGTGCATGAATCCCACACCTGGCAGTGCTTATCATAAATTGTCACCCTAAAAGTCCAATCTCCCAAATCCCATCTCTCCTCCTTACCCCACTACCCCCAAAATACACTCCAAACACATCTTGGTGACGTTGCGGAGAAGAAAAACCATGGAACGGAGTTGAGACCTACCCTTTCGGGGAACTGCTTACATAAAACTGTTGGAGATGATTCAATATCCCATATAATGAAGAGCTCGGCCTGAACCTGCACAGTAAGTGGCTCTGCTGCTTCCTGATTGGCAGATCTCGGGAACAACACGCAAAGCACACACTTCAAAAATCATTGAATTGAAATGCTGTCACATTTAATGTCTCTTAACGGTACACAAGATACAGTAAGTGGAACATAGATCAATATTTCACCAGGGTTGAGAATGGCATGTTTCCTTGAAATGTTGATTCTTGTTCCCTTTTTGTGTCCATTAGGATATATTATATACGTCTGTCCTAATTGACACCTAGAGACTGCGGTCTGGAACATCTCTGCTATTAGTAACTCTTTCCCTTCCGAATTACAATCTGCGTGGGAGCTATTAAAGATGAACCTACCACTATGAATACTTGTGTGTGTTGAACTCTGGCATCTCCTTGGTACGGTCTCTAAGACTTTTCTGAGAACGGAACATTCTTGCTACAAGTCAAAGTACACATGTGAAGTCAAATGGTATACCTTCTCCTTATTCCTTTTAAAGATCAGAGCTGCCTAGTGAATGAATGAAAAGTCAATTTCACCAACTGTGAAATAGGAAAGAGAGCAATGGGCACACAAATAAATCAACTCTGCCATTGCCTGTCCCAATGGGAAAGGGGTTTAAATAAGGGGAGAAGGGATGAAGGGCAGAAACGTCACTGATTCTGAAAACCGGGGCACCGAGTTTGGAGCAGGGGAGCGCGGTTCCAATCCTGGTGTCGGCGCCTTGTGACCTTGGGCAAGTCACTTTATCTCAGGCACACAGTGGAAGCGACGGCGTGAGCGACATCGCGCGCGCGCCAAATTAAAAACACCAGAAGGCAAGGCGCATGGCCATGGAGCGCACGTGCATGAGAGCGCCGGGGCGACCCATACTTCGCGAGACAAACTTGTTTGAATTTGCCGCGCGACGGCCGGGTCAGATGACGTCACGGCCACGTTCCCAAACATTGAATGGCAGCTGCTTTTTGTTGCGTCTCATCCTCCATCCCCCTACAGAGCCATGGATCGCCTGAGCTGCAGGCGCGCCTGACGTCACGCGAGCAACTGCTATGTACAAAGCCTAAGGGCCAGGGACTCGTGCCTGCAGAAATCCTATGCACAGCGCTGTGTATACTGCCAAGAAAAAAAATCAATCCTAAAAATGATTCCTTATAATATCACTCCACTGGGGATATGATTGGAACATGATGCCAAACTTCAGTGTGTGTCAAAGGAAGAGACGACACAGCCGCCCGGTCACTGCCATGTGCAGAAGGGCAATCTCAAAACGTCATGTGTTCTTATGGAGAATCTCTGTGGTTCTGTAATGCAAGACAGGTCTTTAGCGGTTCCTGTGCAGTCACTGTGATTATATCAACATCATATATATATATATACTAGCTGAGAGCCCCGGCATTGCCCGGGATGTTTGTGGTGTGGGTGTGGCATTTGGGTGGGGAGTGGTCCACACGGCCCATACACGCCCCCTCACTGCATACTGTATGTGAGTGTTACCTTGTTACACTATTACAGTACTAGGTGACCTCACGCCTCCTCAATGCATACTGTATGGTCCCATACTCTCATTCCAGTAAGCTGCATTACCTGTATTAGTAAAGCCAATAGTGACCATCTATAAACACAATTATTACCAGTAATGCCTTGTCACAACACACAGGAAACTCCCCAACTACTCACGTAAGACCTTGACCCCAAAAATGGTCAACTCCAGTCCTCAAGGGCAACCAGGTCAAGTTTTCTGGATATCCCTACTTCAGCACAGGTGGCTCATTAGTCAAAGACTGAGCCACCTGTGCTGAAGCAGGGCTATCCTTAATTCCTGGCCTCTTGGGTGCCCTTGAGGACTGGAGTTGGCCGCCCCTGGCTTAGCATATAGCAATAGGAAATTCCCCTTCTTGCATCGTACAGCAGATTCATTCTGTATATATGGAGGTTTTGTTCATGTTTATTTTGTCTTTTTGTTTACTATTATATGGGATCTTTCCGTCATCATTAATTTATTTATCTGCCCAGCTCATTATGTCTGTATCCTAAAATAGAAGGGGCTATTCTGTGGGGGTTTTCTAACAGTTGAAGAGTTGTTTTCTAATAATAAATATAAGATCACCACTAAAAGGGATTATTCATGCACACGTGGGTACGGACGTTTGTTTCTGATTGTCTAGGAGTGGAACTTCTTCGATTGAGCCACCTGTGCTGAAGCAGGAATATCCTTAAAACCTGACCTGTTGGTGGCCCTTGAGGACTGAAGTTGGCCACCCCTGATCTAGTGCAATAAATATAGTTTATTTTTGCCCCAAACACACCCCTCATCAGGTGCATCCTTGTTCATTACTTCTAGAGCAGGTGTGGCCAACTCCAGTCCTCAAGGGCCACCAACAGGTCAAGTCTTAACTCATTGACTAAGCCATTGATTGAGCCACCTGTCCTGAAGCAGGGATATCCCTGATACCTGGCCTGTTGGTGGCCCTTGAAGACTGGGGTTGACCACCTCTGTCCTAGGAGATTTTTGATAGGGTGACATTAACTTATGGGTAACCTAAAACTGGAGTCTCGTCACACATCAGCAAGATCACTCCACGTGAGAAGAAGCTGCAATACACCCAGAACGTTATTACACCGCCCATATTCTCCTCATTTACATTCACACAATAGGTAAAGCCCACATTTGTGATGTCAGCAAGTACTTCCCTTACCCAACCTCGATTCCGATCCCTTCCTCCCCAGCCTTTAATAAACACGCTAACACAAGAATTAGTGGAATTAAACTTGTCACGGCTTTTCTTAACATATCATAACAATGATACATAACCCAACACTACACCACTACACAACACTACACCACGACACAACACTACACCACTACACAACACTACACCACGACACGCCTCATTTTTCTGACCACTTCAACAGAATGCCCATGGGATACCCGTGGCTCAAACCCCAAATTACTACCGCCGTCACAAGCCTGATGACACTACAAATAGATATTCCTTTTTGGGAGGTTACTCCCGTGCCTACTGCATTAGTTTAACATGACCACACCTCAAGACGTCCAACGAACACGAATAGAGCCAACACTCTGACATCACATAGCGACCCGACATTACATGGTAATGCGTGTTGCCTTGACAATGCGATGTCGCATGACGCCGTGACCTCATGACGCCGTGTCGTATGAGGAGGAGGAGGGATGGTATGAGAGAAATCGCTTGGCCTGCGGCAATCTCAAAACGTCATGTGTTCTTATGGAGAATCTCTGTGGTTCTGTAATGCAAGACAGGTCTTTAGCGGTTCCTGTACAGTCACTGTGATTATCTCAACATCATATATATACTAGGTGACCTCACGCCTCCTCACTGCATACTGTATATGAGTGTTACTTTGTTGCACTATTACTGGGTGACCTCACGCCTCCTCACTGCATACTGTATGGTCCCATACTCTCATTCCAGTAAGCTGTATTACCTGTATTAGTAAAGCCAATAGTGACCATCTATAAAACACAATTATTACCAGTAATGCCTTGTCACAACACACAGAAAACTCCCCAACTACTCACGTGAGACCTTGACCCCGAAAATGGTCAACTCCAGTCCTCAAGGGCAACCAGGTCAAGTTTTCTGGATATCCCTACTTCAGCACAGGTGGCTCATTAGTCAAAGACTGAGCCACCTGTGCTGAAGCAGGGCTATTCTTAATTCCTGGCCTCTTGGGTGCCCTCGAGGACTGGAGTTGGCCGCCCCTGGCTTAGTATATAGCAATAGGAAATTCCCCTTCTTGCATCGTACAGCAGATTCATTCTGTATATATGGAGGTTTTGTTCATGCTTATTTTGTCTTTTTGTTTACTATTATATGGGATCTTTCCGTCATCGTTAATTTATTTATCTGCCCAGCTCATTATGTCTGTATCCTAAAATAGAAGGGGCTATTCTGTGGGGGTTTTCTAACAGTTGAAGAGTTATTTTCTAATAATAAATATATGATCACCACTAAAAGGGATTATTTGTGCACACGTGGGTACGGACGTTTGTTTCTGATTGTCTAGGTGTGGAACTTCTTCGACTGAGCCACTGATTGAGCCACTTGTGCTGAAGCAGGAATATCCTTAAAACCTGACCTGTTGGTGGCCATTGAGGACTGAAGTTGGCCACCCCTGATCTAGTGCAATAAATATAGTTTATTTTTTCCCCAAACACACCCCTCATCAGGTGCATCCTTGTTCATTACTTCTAGAGCAGGTGTGGCCAACTCCAGTCCTCAAGGGCCACCAACAGGTCAAGTCTTAACTCATTGACTAAGCCATTGATTGAGCCACCTGTCCTGAAGCAGGGATATCCCTGATACCTGGCCTGTTGGTGGCCCTTGAAGACTGGGGTTGACCACCTCTGTCCTAGGAGATTTTTGATAGGGTGACATTAACTTATGGGTAACCTAAAACTGGAGTCTCGTCACAGCAAGATCACTCCACGTGAGAAGAAGCTGCAATACACCCAGAACGTTATTACACCGCCCATATTCTCCTCATTTACATTCACACAATAGGTAAAGCCCACATTTGTGATATGTCAGCAAGTACTTCCCTTACCCAACCTCGATTCCGATCCCTTCCTATCCAACCTTCAATAAACACGCTAACACAAGAATTAGTGGAGTGAAACAAGTCACAGCTTTTCTTAACATATCATAACAATGATACATAACCCAACACTACACCACTACACAACACTACACCACAACACTACACCACGACACAACACTACACGCCTCATTTCTCTGACCACTTCAACAGAATGCCCATGGGATACCCGTGGCTCAAACCCCAAATTACTACCGCCGTCACAAGCCTGATGACACTACAAATAGATATTACTTTTTGAGAGGTCACTCCCGTGCCTACTGCATTAGTTTAACATGACACTACCTCCCCCATGACCACGCCTCAAGACGTCCAACGACCAAGAATAGAGCCAACACTCTGACATCACATAGCGACCCGACGTTACATGGTAATGCGTGTCGCCTTGACAATGCGATGTCGCATGACGCCGTGACTTCATGACGCCTTGTCGTATGAGGAGGAGGGACGGTTCTATATTTGTCTGCAAACCACCCCTGGCAGAAACCCACATTGTGTTAGTGCCTTTGTGGATCAGCCTCCCAGCAGAGGTGGTAGAGGGTAATACAGTAAGGGAATGAAACAATGCTTGGGATAGACATGGGGCTATCCTAACTACAAAAGAAATCCACGAATCACACAGGGTGTGAGGCTTTACAGCAGATAGGAAGACTGGGACAGAGGCTCTTATCTGCCATAATATTAGGTGTTTCTATGTTGGAGCATCTTAAATACAAAATTCCCAGACATAATGGGAACATTTAGCAGGTTCCCCCGCATGGAAGACCCTATTAACTAATAATACTTATATGGCGCACTCCTGCGTTAGAATGAGAGCTCATGATCAGTGCTATCTCTGGATTCCCATTTCCATCTCTGCCTCTGTCCCGTTTCCCATGGGCTGCCAGGCAGCGCAGGCAGGGTGAGGAGAATCTCACCCTGAAGCTGGTGCAGTTACGTTAGCGCCAGTCACTTGCATTGTACGAGGTTTACGATGTTTGAGCCGTAAGTGTGCAGATGTGGGGACCAGAGCTCTCAGCTCGTAAAAAGCCAGGTCTGCAAACACACTGCTCCCTGCAAAGCGGATCTGAAGCTGACATCTAGCTGGATTAATGTGTTTGCTGAGGGGCCTTATTCATACAGTTAAACATTAATGCTAAGCGTAGGTCTAATGATCGCGTTCACAGTGACAGCCCATAGAGAGGGCCCAGAAGTTGGTCCGTCAGTCTGGCTGCTGGCATGTATTAGCAACGGTGTAATTAGATCCATGTGTTAAAAAAAGTCATTTGATACCGATTTCAGGAAATTTGAAACCCAATAAATCAGGGGTTTCCACCCTATTTACCCTGTGCTCCCCCTGCTAGAAATGATATGTTCTTCAAACCCCTAATCAATAAATCTTATTGCCGACTCATCAGGCCATCGCTAACAAAACTGTTTGATCGATCCGAGGCAGTACAGTGTCCTGAGCTTGTGGGGGGAACACACGCTTACTAAGACCCCAAACTGCCCCTCTGTGTGTGCAGACAGCATGGGGGTTATAGCGGTCACTCACTGTTGGAGCTTCCAAAGTCACACCCCACAATGCCTTGCAGCGGTGGATGCAAAGCATCGTGGGAAGCGACGTTGGAAGCTCCTGCTGTATTTGACAAAATGCCACTGCGACCCCCCCTGCTGGCTCCTCGGGAGATTGCATCAGTGTTTCTATTATTGGCTATTGATAAGGCATTACCTTATTCAGGGTGCTGGATCCGTGCAGCTGGGCGATGAGGTAGCAAAGATAGAAATGATGGGCACCAGGAACCTTTGTGGTATAAATAACACTATATATTTGTGCCCTTTTGGTATTAGGGCTCTTCTCATTCATTCACAGTATACATTGACATAGCTGTTATCCATTTCATTGGAAGTCTGTACTCTTAACAAGTTGCATCCGCTGACGCCTGCTCTTAATACACAGGGGAGGTGCAGAGGTGCGGGTATGATATACCCGATCATAGATCAATCTACTCTATTCTATGAATTTGAACATGTTCATATCGGACCAAACATTTTGGTCATTTATATATATATTTTTTCTGCGGGTATGGTGCGGGTGCGGAGGTGACTTCTCTTAATGGGCCCGTCTGTTCTGCATAATGTCTGTTGTGCTCTGTCACTATGGGCCCGTCCTTGCACCCTGGCCGACTCAATATATTTAGGGGATCTACACCACATTTCTGTCACTGAACAACCACTTCTAGACAGACTAGGATTTGAGGCATGTGGGGATCTGCCTATAGGGCTGACCCTATAGCACCCGGAGCCCTCCTGATAGGGACCTCTGGGGCGTGCCTGCCTCCTCTTCTGTGAACTATTGAGCTCACCTTGGCCATACCTCAGGACACTATCTTGAAGGGGCACTGTCCCTATCTAGAACATAATAAATGGGGACTGGTCCTTCCTGCACACTCAGGAACTTATTTTTTTTACTATACACACTGAGGCTCTTCTCCTTTCATCCTCCAGGAACCTAACCTCTAGAATCTTCTCCTCCTCCTATATGCTCCCTGTGATGTCATTGTTCCCCAGACAACGCAGGGCAGAGCTTAGAATCTGCTAGCTCACCCCCAATCCTGGGTTATACGAAAGTATCACTCTCTGTGGGTGTGGACCATTAACCCCTGCAAGACCATGGTAATCCCATAGGGGAGTTACCCTACTCACACACAGGTGCAGTTTGGGGGCTTACTAAGTGTGCAGTCCCCACACAGGTTCAGGAACCCAATATACTGCCTGGGATCTGCTAGTACATATTTTTTCGGACGCACCCCTTGGAGTCACCTCCCGGCCCCCCAGTTGGGAATCACTGTAATAAACAACAGGGCCTCGTGTTCTACAAATTTAAACCATTTTTATACCATAGAAAAAAAACCTAAAAAATATTTGATAAGAAATTCCTGTTGAAAAATGAAGTAGACCGTTAGGTGTTCAAATATAGAAGCGGTGATACTCTTGGTATGTAAATAAGAGCAGCAGGGGTACTCTGCGCCCCTCATTACATCCCACTTCCACCACAATCAGATTATTGTGTCTTAATGTGATGTTGTGCTGGCAAACAAAGGTGAATGGGACGGCAGAGATTATAATTATAAAATGATTTCTTAACTGCTAATGTTTTCTTTCCCTCTTTTTTTCTTTCCTTTGACTTCCTTCTCACTCCCATCACAATTCTCTCCTTTTTTTTGCAGAACTCCATAAGCGCTTCCTTTGTTTACCCTTTATTTTTGCCCATTTTGTTTATTCTCCGTTCCCTTCCTGGCTTTCTCTCCCTCGCTGGAGCGCTTACCGGAAACTCATGAATTTCCTTTTAAACAGAGGCAGAAATGTGTTCAGTAAAGTGAGACTATTCGCTGATAAGCCGTTCCTTTCCCTCTCATTACAATTTCACTGTGGAATGCAACAAACAGTGCAAGTAATGGGATTGTAATAACCCTTTCAGTTCCCCTGGGGTCTGCCCATGCAGAATAACCCTTTCAGTTTCCCTGGGGCCTGTCCATGCAGAATAACCCTTTCAGTTTCCCTGGGACCTGTCCATGCAGAATAACCCTTTCAGTTTCCCTGGGGTCTGCCCATGCAGAATAACCCTTTCAGTTCCCCTGGGGCCTGTCCATGCAGAATAACCCTTTCAGTTTCCCTGGGGCCTGTCCATGCAGAATAACCCTTTCAGTTTCCCTGGGGCTTGTCCATGCAGAATAACCCTTTCAGTTCCCCTGGGGCCTGTCCATGCAGAATAACCCTTTCAGTTCCCCTGGGGCCTGTCCATGCAGAATAACCCTTTCAGTTTCCCTGGGGTCTGCCCATGCAGAATAACCCTTTCAGTCCCCTGGGGCCTGCCATGCAGTAATAAACACCTTTCAGTCACCTGGGGCCTGTCCATGCAGAATAAACCCTTTCAGTTCCCCTGGGAGCCTGTCCATGGCAGAATAACCCTTTCAGTTTCCCTGGGGCCTGTCCCATGCAGAATAACCCTTTCATTTTCCCTGGGGCCTGTCCAGCAGAATAACCCTTTCAGTTCCCTGGGGCCTGTCCATGCAGAAAACCCTTTCAGTTTCCCTGGGGCCTGTCCATGCAGAATACCCTTTCATTTCCCCTGGGGCTGTCTGCAGATAACCACTTTCGTTCCCCTGGGGCCTGTCCATGCAGAAGATAACCTTTCAGTTCCCTGGGGCTGTCCAGGCAGAATAACCCTTTCAGTTTCCCTGGGGCCTGCACCATGCCCAGAAATAACCCTTTCAGTTTCCCTGGGGCCTGCTCCATGCAGAATAACCCTTTCAGTTCCCTGGGGCCTGTCCATGCAGAATAACCTTTCAGTTCCCCCTGGGGCTGTCCATGCAGAATAACCCTTTCAGTTTCCCCTGGGGCCTGTCATGACGAATAACCCTTTCAGTTCACCTGGGGCAGTCCATGCAGAATAGCCCTTCAGTTTCCCTGGGGCCTGCCCATGCAGAATAACCCTTCAGTTCCCCTGGGGCCTGGCATGCAGAATAACCCTTTCAGTTCCCCTGGGGTCTGCCCATGCAGAATAGCTCTTTCAGTTCCCCTGGGGCCTGCCCATGCAGAATAACCCTTCAGTTTCCCTGGGGCTTGCCCATGCAGAATAGCTCGTTCCGTTTCCCTGGAATCAGACCCAGCTATGGACTCAAACTCTGGTAGTGAAAGGCAGCTTTGCCCAACACAATCCCACCACCACAACTAAGACCTGAGGTGCCGTTGGGGGTCCCAGAACGAGAATGTGACTCTGAGCAGGTTTCCTTAACTACGAATGATCCGGCTTTTCAGTATATGTAGTCATGGCACCTATATTGTTCTGTTATCCACAACACTGTATTCACTGACAACTCTGTATTAGGTTATTAGTTTACCAAGCTTCCTCTTTCCATCCACTGCCAACCCGGCACGCAAGCATCCCACTGATATAACTCGGCCTGGCACGACTTCATAGCCCAACTCCTTTTAGCTGACAGAGAGCCTGCAATTCATCAACATGATATTATCAACATGATAACAACGAGATAAAGCCATCTCCATCAGCAATGGGGAGAAATGAGGTTAAAGAAGAACGCCTTATATGTTCCACAAATCTCTCCCGACACGATAACTCACAGTACTGGGACGCTGGGTCCTAGAACAGCCCCTTCCTGGTTGAAAAGTGTCCCTTGGACTTTGTTGAGGTTCTCTACCAACGAGGAAAGGGCTGGCTGTGTACCCCTGCTGTGTGAGAGGAGAGCACCCCCAGGAAAGGGCTGGCTGTGTACCCATGCTGTGTGAGAGGAGAGCACCCCCAGGAAAGGGTCTCCCGGACTTTGAGGACTGGCAGCTGTGTGCTTTTCCTTTATAATGACCACTAGGAGGAGCGAGCGGTTAATTACATCCCTTCGTTGTTTTGTGAGCTGCTGCGAATACTGGATGGTGAGGGTCCGCAGCTACTCCCGGCTTTTTTCCGTGGGGACCGTTTTGCTTCACCGGCCTTTTCCATTTCTTTAACATGATGAGATTCTGAGATTTCCCTTATTCGTTTTATTGTCATATTTTTGGGGTCTTATCGCCAGGCCGCGTGCAGGAAGAGATGCAAGATCCCCCCCCCGTTCCGACATCTACTCCAGCAAAGTAATCAGCAACACCTCTATCACCCCCTGAAACTCAATAAGTCCCCTTATCCTTGCATCTACGTCAGGTCTCGTTGTCCACTTCCCCATCTCAAGGCGTAAACTCATTCCCCCCTGACTTGGCCGGCTTGGAACATGGCGGTGCGCAGTGGGTGCGCGAGACCTCTTACCTCCCCGTGGAGCCCGCCCCCTCACGCCACGTGATGATGTCGTGTCGTCACCTGACGTACCTGCGGACGCTGGCGCTTACAGAGAGGCCTGCCGCGCTCTCCCCCCCCCGGCCCAACTTCCGTAATTACAGTTTAAATGTTGTGCTGGTTAAAGTGACTTTAAACTTGGATTACGGAAATTGCGCGGGGGGGCGCGGGGGGCGCGGGGGGCGGGGGGGGGGGCGGTGCTCGTACCGGCATCTACCGGCTCTCCTCCTAGAAAAAGTGCATTTACACTTAGCATGTATATGACATCTACTTTCCCATTTCGAGCATGATCATATAATACATTGTGAAATTATCCAGCAGTAATTTTTAGACAAATATTGTTGTCACATACTGTATATATAAAACTAAACAGAGAATGGTAAATGTGCACCTTAACCCAGGGGGCCCAACTCCAGTCTTCACCATCCCCCAGGTTTTAAGGATATTACTGCTTCAGCACAGGTAGCTCAATCACAGGCTCAGACTGAGCCTGTGATTGAGCCACCTGTGCTGAAGCAAGGACTGATTGGGCCACCTGTGCTGAAGCAGAGACTGATTGAGCCACCTGTGTTAAAGCAGGGATATCCATAAAACCTGACCTGTTGGGGGGTCTTGTTGACTGGAGTTGAGAACCCTTGCCTTAACCTTTACAGTGCAGCGGTGTGACCCCTCCGACCTCCGTGTCATTTTGATCGGGTCGGCCGATCCGTCTCACAGGCCTGCCCCTAGAAAACAAGCACCTGCCCACGATCTACAGTTCCAGGTACCTCACGAGGGCTCTCTAAATTATATCCCCCACGCCCCCCCCCCCTTATATAGCGCTGACAGTGCACGCAGGGCAGTACAAAGAATTTTGCAGGCACAATGAATCCCTGACCCGTAGAGCTTACAATCTCAATTATAGTGCCGGAGGCACAGGGAGATAAAGTGACTTGCCCAGGGTCGCAAGGAACCGTCACTGGGAATCAAATCAGGTTCCTTCGCTTATCTGTTTATCCCAATAAGCGATCAGACGTGAGAGATTATCTGCTGCTACATGCACCAGCGGTTACTTTGTGACACTCCAGGGATGTGAACATGTTACATCCATGCCTCTCATTTCCCCCTCATCTGTTTGCTGGCTTCAGATCTCAGCTATTTCATCCGTACATCCATCATCATAAAAAAAAAAAAAAGAAAGAACTTCACATGCAACTTCAATGGGTCGCCCACTTTTGTGCAGACATCTTTATCTTCACTGAGTAAAATGCAGAAGAGCTTTAAGAGACACGTGACCACCAGAGCTATGACCGAGGTTGAGATGGGAAGATAAAGTGACTGCTATAACCCAGTGGTACCCAGCATCAGTCTCGCGGCTGAGTCATCTCCTGTTTCCCTGTGCTTCCCGGTATCTGTCTGGAGGATGTTCTGGGACATACTGTCTGGAATTCAAATCTGTTTCTTTGTGTCAGAAAAGTTATGCTGGATAACATCACTGACACCTTCACTATAGGAAGGGTTAACGTTAGCTGAGGCTGAAGGAAGCAAGGATAGATACTCCACTAGTTGTGTCCCTACAGTTTCTCAATAAAACATCAAACCAAATCTTCATATCTCAGACAGGTCCCCAACCCTGTCTTTTTCCAGTCACTCAGCATACAGTGCTTGAACTGCAGCCAGGGATTCTGGGTAATTACATGCAAATGAGCAATCACAGCGTGTCACTTTTTTGCTTCTTGTCCATTATAACATGGATCCCTATAAGCGTATCCCTGCCGCATTACACAGCTTTCCCAGCACAGCCTGGGTTAAAGAAGTGCATGGCCAGCAACCCTGCTCACAGACAGCTATTTCAATCTCTTGAGGTCTCATCATCCTCAGGGTGAGGCTAGTTAGTGGCAGTGGATATTCAGAGTTGAGTGCAAATAGCCGCACGGCTATTCGCACTCAGTAGAACTTAACTGAGTGCGAATAGCCGAGCTGTTATGAACAGGTTTCTATACCGTTATTCACTAGAAAACAATCAGAAAGTCTTATAGCTCAGTGGTTATGCTGCAGGCCATTAGCATAGTGGACCAGGGTTCGATTCCTGGCAGGGATGTTTATTTTTTCCATTTTATTTTCTACTGAGTGCGAATAGCCGTGCGGCTATTTGCACTCAACTCTGAATATCCACTGCCCTAGTTAGTGGCCATTGTGAAGTTGGTAGTGTGTACATGTGCATGGCCAGCAAACCTTTAACAGCTGTGTAATGCGGGAGGCTTACGCTTAAAGGGATCCATGTTAAAATGAAGAACAAGCAAAAAGTGTCAGCGCTCATTTGCATGTCATTACCCAGAATCCCTGCCTGCAGCGGACGCATGGTATGCTGAGTGATTATGGGGAAAGGTAGGTTTGTGGACCCGCCTGAGGAATGGGAATGTGCTCATAAACGTTTGGGTTTAAATCTTTATAAGGCATTGAATTCCTACCTCGCCGGCCCATCTGTCCGCCTGGAAGACGGGTCCTGGAGCATCATCGTTTCCCCTGATAAGCTGCTGCGCCAGATGCCAAAGGAAGATGCTATTTATACTGATAACAAATGAAGCCCTTCAACTCTGTGTAAATCCTGTCTCCTTGACATCTCGCAGGGGTCCGACACTGTCAGGCCCAAGCCCCCCCGCCCCCCCCCCCCCCCCGCCGCTCCCCCCGTCCCAGTTCCGCGGCTCCCTTTCAACATTCTGTGTGTTCTGACATCTTTTAAATATTTAACGTAATCTGAAAAAGGAAAATATGTATTTCTTTTATTAAGTTGTGCACAGAGAGTGGGTGACAGGAGGGGGTAGGTATTTATTTAGGTTCAGAATAGGTTGATGAGTGGTTTACTAATTATAGTGAGTGGGATAATCGAAGATAAAATATAACCCTGAAACGTACGGTGCTGATTCCCCAACACAACACGGCTCTTTCAATGCATTTTAAAAATATTTTTTTTTTTTTAACGTTGCCTTTATTTTTGAGAGTCAATTCTCTTTGTTCTATTGTTTTCATTGTGTATCTTTACACACGGCAATGTCCCGTCTGCTGCTTTGGATATAGATGTTGAATGAAACAGCTGAAAAGAAGTGTCCAGAGAGAACACACGGGAATTTTTCCTTTCACGTGTTTGGATTTTCCGGACGACTGACCCACACGCCATTTCTGAGGGGACTTTGGACACATCTTTGCGCTTTCCTTATTAAAATTATTATAGAAAATAGAAATTACATTGAAACCCCTGAGTGTTTAACCTTCACAGTGCCCTTGTGATGTACCAGGTACCTTATGCAGGGGCACCACCAGAAACTCATATTGGGGGGTGCAACGTTTTGGTTTTGTTAATAATGAATTAAATCAATGTATTTATTATTGCACACACAAGAATAAACTGCGATTTCAACTTACAAAACTAAGTCTAGTTTCCTTTTATTTTTTGATATTAAACAAAGATGACATTTTTAAGATACTCTTATGTTTTTAATCATATAAAAGAACAGAGGGCAGTGGTTGGACGGAGAGAGACAGAGAAAAGGGCAGTGGGGAGGGAGGGAGAGAGGGAGAGGGAGGGAGAGGGAGAGGGAGAGGGAGAGGGAGAGGGAGAGGGAGAGGGCACAGCTCACCCACAGAAGCACAGCTCACCCACAGAAGCACAGCTCACAGCACACCCACAGAAGCACAGCTCACCGCTCACCCACAGAAGCACAGCTCACAGCTCACAGCAGCACGCAGCACACAGCTCACAGCAGCACACCCACAGAAGCACAGCTCACAGCAGCACATCCGTAGCACACAGCTCACAGCAGCACATCCGTAGCACACAGCTCACAGCAGCACATCCATAGCACACAGCTCACAGCAGCACATCCGTAGCACACAGCTCACAGCACACAACACACCCGCAGCACATCCGTGGTACACAGCTCACAGCACATCTGCAGCATGCTAGTCATGCCTTCCCACGGCTGCTGGTAATTGCATCAAGAGCATTGGAAAGGTTACAGAGAGCAAGTGAGGGAGCACAGAGAAGAACCATAGAAAGGATATATTCTTCTTACTACATACTAATATTATCATCATGATCATCTGTGGTGCCAAATGAGGTCCTGAGCGGGTTTTACCGCCCCCCTGCACAGCACCGAGCGCACATTCAGCTGTGGCACATTTCTCACCTCGTGCTGACATCGGTGTCTCAAACTCTGATTGGAGATGTCATAAATAGCCAATGTCCCATCCAGGTAACCGACAGCAGCCAGAGGCAGCCTACATAGGAGACAGCAGGGGATAGGAGAGTGGGTACGGAGGAGGAGGGAGACCAATGAAGAGAGCAGGTGAGAGAGGACAGAAAGAAGATGCACTATCCAAGGGGTGGCTCCAACTCCAGTCCGCAAGGGCCACCAACAGGCCAGGCATTCAGGATATCCCTGCTTCAGCACAGGTGGCTCAATCAAAGACGGAGCCACCTGTGCTGAAGCAGGGATATCCTGAAAACCTGACATGTTGGGGGTGCCTTGAGGACAGGAGTTGGGACCTCGTGCACTATCCCATTCTTCCTCAAGCCGAACATTAAACCAGTCCATAGACAGAACATTCTAGTGGCTCCGGGCTGCACACAGTCCCCCTTACATAAGCACTAGGGACCGGCTCCAAGCCAGGTGACATGCAAAACCACAGGAGCTGTATAGGCCCATAGTAACAAGAAAATAATAACAATAATACAAAGATCTCTGGCAAATAGTGATATCCATCAGTAAACCAATCTAACTACACGTGGTCTGTATATAGAGCACGGGACCTTGCATGTCTTCTTCACAAGCGCAGCAGCCTTAATCTGAATAAAGCCATCTAGTCTCGTCTTCCTGAACTCTGCTGCACATCTGGAAAACAGACCTTGTGAGTCTTCAGCTTGTGAAGAGAACCCAGCCCACCATAAGCTCTCACTACATACGTGTGTACCTGGGACAGGGCACTAAAAGGGTTACAGGCATCCAAATGTTTCATGTGTCCACAGCTCCTATACTGTATATCCTATTGAACATCTTATAAAGTGAATCTTTCAGCCCCATTCAAATGAAAGGAGCTGCAATCTTCCCAAGCAAGTGAAAGGCGGCTTCACAGCCTATTAAATAGGGGCATAAACGTATAGGGGTACACATCTTGGGCTCCCACTCTGTCCACTTACACACTACAGAAGCCCAAAGACTCCACGGAGTTGGATTCCTTCTCCCCCTCCTCGCGCCTCGCGGCTTTCGAGACGTTGCTCTCTGTCCTGAACACGCCAACAACCTGAAGAAAAAAGGGACATTGCTTCAATCCCGACCCTCACACAGAAGGGGACAGGCTTTAGCTCTGCGGTTCCATCATGTTACGACCACGTTCCTCCATCCCACTGCGAGGACACAAGCAGGCAGTACGGTCCATTAAATGTACTCCCCGTGCAGCCGCACGAGTATATAGAAAGTCAAGTCTGTCACTATCAATTAACACAAGTTATCAGAGTCCGCCGGGGATTACAATTTCAGTAATTAAATGCACCAAAACTTTCTGCCGATTAGATGCCCCCCCAAAAAAAATATGGAATACAGCCGGTTCTCGCTTATCCGCCGGAACGCATCCCGCAAACCGCCGTGGATTGCGGGTCCATGTTAATCTGTGGCGGTGAGCGTTGGATCAGCCGTTCCGACGTCAGATAATGCGTTCAGCGGAGTGTATTATCCAGCGTCAGATAAGCCGTTCCGACGTCAGATAATGCGTTCAGCGGAGTGTATTATCCAGCGTCAGATACGCCGCTCGACGGAAAACAAACGGTTGGATAGCGAGGACCACCTGTAGGTTTAAGAATTTTCTCAATTTGAATTCACATTATGATATTTATTGTAAAATCCTCGCAGATAATATACCGCAGATCTGTTTAGGATGGATAACTAGAGCGCTCTGCTTGTTAGCAGGAACTCGGGCAGATTACACTTAACAAGGACACACACACACACACTAAAGGGTCTACCAAATCTCACTCATCAGCCCCCCTTGCCAAGGTAACGACAATACATTGCTATGACATGCAGGGCATCCTGGCACTTAGGAGATCGAACCAAGAACATTCATCATAGATTTAATACTTGATGCACGGTAGGAGTTCAGCCACCATGTGCTGGTAAAGGAGAGATAGGAAGGAGGAACGGTTAAGAGCCGTCTTCCAAGACGAACCTTGCCAGTTGCCGTGTTCACCATCTTGGTGTCACAGTCCACAGAACCGGTCAGCACCAGGCTACCATCAGTATTAGAAGACACACATGTTAGAGGCCTTGTATGCCCGTCTGCACCTGAAGCATGAACAAGAACGTCAGTCAGAGAAATACGAAGCCATCGTATCATCAAACTACATAGACAGGGATTCCGCCGAGTCAAGTCGGGGAATGGAACTGACTTAAGGGGCCACAGGCCCTTTCTATCACTCTGCCACTTAGTGACGGAAGGGAAAGACTAAATCAGGCGTGGGCAACTCTAATCATCAAGGGCCACCAATAGGTCAGGTTCCCAGGATATCCCTGCTTCGGCACAGGTGGCTCAATCAGTGGCTCAGTCGAGCCACCTGTGCTGAAGCAGGGATATCCTGAAAACCTGACCTGTTGGTGGCCGTTCAGGACTGGAGTTGCCTACCCCTAGACCAAATGAAACATAGGTCCATACTCTGTGTCACTATGTTGCTCAGCCGTTGGAAAGACAAAGCTCAATGTTTTATAGGTCTCCTCTTTTTTTTTTTCTTCAAAGTATGAGGCTACCAGCTTGGTAAACACAGGCAATGAAGACTTCTAAACTGGTAGTGCGCTACTTTATTTAAGAGGATCTGCCCTTACGGGGGATGCCGTCTCTTTGGCACCTGATCTTATGTTAAAATTTGCACTACGGTCCCTGTGGAAGCGGCACCCTCCAATGACGAGGTGCCTCTGCTTTGTGGCACTACCAGAGATGGGAGGATGGGGGAGGGCGTAGGCGCGGTGTGGAGGAGGCTTACTAAAGATCGTTCACCTTTAAGGACATGCAGAGGGCTTCCTTGTTTCAGGTCCCAGATTCGCATACTGCCATCTTCATAACCCACAACAGCTTGCCTTCCTTTGGAGAGAAGGAGACGAGAAGGTTTTATTCGATGTCGAGGCATAAAGGAACAAACCAATGAAGCAGCAAAGCAAGGGTTCCGCATGGGCTAGGGTTCCGTGTGGGCTAGGGTTCCGCGTGGGCCAGGGTTCCGCGTGGAACTTGTACTTAAAGGAAACCTCCATTTACATATAGAAAGAACACAGAACAAGCAACGCAAACTTCCTCTACAACACGCACACTGCACAACATTCCCTGAAAGGTTCCGCTCCCAGACATACAAAATGTATTCAAAGAACTCAACCATTTAACACATTCTACATTATTTTATTGATAATTATATTTGTTTCTTACAGAGCGCCGACAGCATACGCAGCCCTGCAGACAGAATTTTCCCCGTAGAACTGACAATCTAATGTTGGAGCCTGAGGCCCAGGAAGTTACCTTCCCACGGTCACAAAGAGAGCCGACGCCGGCATTGGTAATGACTCCCCCCCCCCGCCGTAGTGACACGACCGCTACAGATTCTCCAGCAGCCCCCCTCCTGACCAACTTGTTTTAGGATTTACAAACGTGTTTAATACTCTCGCCGGCATTAAGCTTTACTTCAAACAGCACAATAAAGGCAGCAGCATATCCCATGCTGGACTCCCTGTCTCCAAGCGCACGTGCAGCTTCGCTGTACCGCTCACTAGAGACAGAGAAGGCAGCATTTCACCCTCGCCAACACACGGCAGGAAGAGGTGATGTGAGGCACTTACACACAGGCGTGCGAACCCGTCCCCCAGTGCGCCTCTTACCATCCGGCAGGAACTGACCGCAGGTGGCTGGGCAGCTGGGACCCTGGAAGGTTTTACACTCGCCGCTGGGCATCTTCCACATCCAGGTGTTCCCGTCTGCAGTGCCAGCCAACAATACGTGGGCACAGGGGTGCCACTCCAACCACTGCGAGGGGGTGAAAGAGACAAACACTGAGAGGGGGAGAAGGCAGAGAGTAACCAAAGAGATCAGAAAAATAAAGAGGGGGACGAAGGTCAAAAGGAAAAAAAGAGCCGAGGAAGAAAATAAGAGGAAGGGCGAGAAAGGGGCGATGAATATTTGAGCAGAGCCTGAAGACATTTTTTTCAATAAAGTTGAGGCGGGAGGGAAAAAAAAAAAAGAAAAAAGTCAAAAAAAGGAAAGAAAGGAAAGAAAGGAAAGAAAGGAAGAGGGGGAGGAGGGGTGCACAGGAGAGCAATTACAAAAAATCTGAGAGAGCTAAGAAAGCAGGGGGCAAAGAGAAAGGAGAGAAGCTGGCACAGGGTCATATAGGGACATGTTCTACTGACTGCTTTAGACCAGGGGTGCACAAACTTAAGTTCGCGGTCCCCCTGGCCTCCGCCCCCCTCATTACCTGCTCTCGGACTCCACGTGTCATACGTCACAACGTTTGCCATTTGACGCCGCGTTGTCATGGCGACGCGTCACGGAAGAGCCGGCTGAGAGCAGGTAAGTGAAGTTGCAGAGGCCTCCCCCGGGATTTAGTTTACACACCTGGGGGAAAAGCGCGGGGGCTCTGCAATCGCGCGCCAACCAGCTTGCGCACCACTGCTTTAGACCAAGCTTTTTATACTGATTTGAGGGCGACATGCTGCTGTATCAGAAAGAAGTATTTATGGTGCTTGGGAAGCTAAACAATGAAACGGACCATCCTATAAATTAGAAACTTTGGTTGTTTCCCTTCACGTGCGATGGCCCATCTCAAGCGGCAGAACAACGCTGGAGCAAAGAATGACCCAAAGCATGCACGGTGTTTCTGCAAAGGAGGAAGAATGGATACAGCATTGTCCTGTGCTGGGAGCGGGAGGAACGTCTTCTGTTTCCTTACCTCCAAGTCTCCCACCTCGAATGACCAGATCTCCTGCCCACCGTCCACTTTCCACACCTTGATGAGGCCGCTCATGTCACCGGTGGCCACCATAGTGGAGTCGTAGCTGAAGAGGACACAGGTGACCGAGTCCTTGTGACCTGACAGGAGAAGGCACGTGAATAAGGGGACCATGTCAACTAAGTAACTCAGGAGATGGGGTAATTAGTTTGGGGATATAGAGCCTGCCACCGGAGGTGTGAACAGCCAGAATGGGGCGAGTTAGAAAAATGCAACGCCCATCACATCCAAGATGGAATAAATGCAGCATGTTAACTGTGAAGCTGGACAGGTTAGGGCATGAGATTAGACTGATACTTAGGGGAATGGACAAGGAAACTAACTGCTTTGTGTTTGGATAAGTCAGGGCTGCGGTGCTCAACTCCTGTCCTCAAGCTCCCCCCAACAGGTCAGGTTTTCAGGATATCCCTACTTCAACACAGGTGGTTCAATCAGCCCCTACTTCAGTCGAATTGAGCCACCTGTGCTGGAGCTGGGATATCCTGAAAACCTGACCTGTTGGGGGGGGCTTGAGGACTGGAGTTGAGCACCCCCGAGTCAGGGCATTGCACAAGCTATTACTCAGCGCAGAGATACATGCGTTTCTTCTCCTGCGTTCAGGTACTAGGGCAACAGTGGAGCCCTTTAAACCTCACCTGTGCACTCAAACAGTGTCTCCCCATCACTCAGGCGCCAAACAAAGGCCTTGTCATCCTCTCCTCCCGTCACGGCAAGGGTGCTCTCCTTGGGGTCCAGGTTAACACAGAACACGGAAGCTGAAGAAAAGGAAACACGGTCTGTCAGAACACTGAGGGGGGTCCATCGGAGGGGGGGGGGGGGGCGCAGCTCCCAGCGTTTCAGCATACGTCGTTATCTGAGAAATAGCAGTGACTTCCAGAGCTCAGCTAGTAAAAGATCTATACATTATGGGTACAGCAGAACTAAAGAACTCCGGTGAATCAAACGATAGCCAAACTCCTCAGGTGCATTTATACATCACTGCTCCTGTAATATCAAAAGGCTGAAGACCTGGTCTAATGGATAAGCAATACAAATATTATTCTTTTCACCTTTAGAGACTGCCAAGACAGAAATGCCACCCCATGAGTGACTTTATGAACACCTCCAAAATACACTTGGTACACACATGTTTAAAGATACACTACAAATACAAGATCGTACAATGGCTCCAGCGCCATCCACACACATACAAATGGCATCCTATGTTGGTGACAGGCGAATGATGTTGGGATTGTTCCTGCGTGGCACCTGTATGTTTGGAGAAGGTCAGCTCGCTGTCATCGTGGGGCTCTGCTCCTTCCTCTACGCCCTCGTCCTCAGTCTCCAACTCCTCGTTATCTGCCAGGTCCACCTCCTCGGGCTCGTCTGCAAAATCCACATCCTCCATGTCACTGGCAAGATCGTCTGCGGAAAGGAGGAGAAAGGAGGCATGTTGGAAGGGAAGATGCTCAGGATATGTTCTCACGGTTACATCATGATGTCACTTGTCCACATGTGAGGACCTATTAAAGAGGCAATCCAAGCGCGCGATTTTTTTTGGGGGGGTGATTTTTTATTTTATTTTTAACTTGGGATTGAAGCAGGGGGTCTCCAGAGCTGACCCCCATTAATTTCAGCTCCAGGGACCCCCTGATTCCAGAGATACTTACCTTCCATAGGGGGTGTCGGAAGCCGCTCGGCTACCAGGGCTCATATAAAAGGCAGAGTTTTAAAACTCCCGCGCACCAATAGGGAGACGTGACGTCATCAGGTTTGGCTTCCAATTGGCCCGCGTGATGTGGGAGCTTTACATTTTGCGGAGATAACAGCACCCCCTTCAGGTGTCTGTATCTTGGGGAGGGGTTCCCCGGAACTGAAATTAATAGAAATCAGCTCCAAAGACCCCCTGCTTCAAACCCATCTTAAAAAAAATTAGGAAATAAATAAAAGGGCTTGGATTGCTCCTTTAGTCTCAACGGTCAGGAGGCCCTCACGATGCACCGCTTTCCAGCGTCCTACATACAAACTGGCTCTTAGCGATTTGCAGTCACTCCAAAACATATCCGGGTCTTACCTGAAGCTGTAACAAGTTTATGACCAATGAATTTGCAAACACATATAAATCCATATGGTTTAACAAAGATAAAGATAGACGTGGATCCCCTCTGAATAAACGTAACTACGAAAAACCTTTAAACTAAATGTTTCCAAGTGAAAATAGCACCTGGTTACTGCTCCATCATCACGCCATCATCAAACCTCTACAGCCCACAAGCGCCGTCTGTACCTGCGTCTGGCTCAACATCATTGAGTTCCAGCACCTCAATGATCTCTTCATCCTCGTGAAAATCTACAACTGGTGCAGCCACCCCTTCCGGCTCTGGGCTTGGAGATCCAGACCCTTCTCCGTTCCCAGCTCCTGCCCCTTCCATCACCTTCCGACCACTGGGGCACAGGGTGGCAACTGTGAAGAGTGGGGAAAAAAATTAGCAGACTGACAACTTCGTAACACACACAACAACCAGAGAGAAAACTTGCACCGCCTGGTAACTTATCACGGACACGTGAAATGTGACGGAAGCTGACAGTGTTAACCAAACTTTGATATGCCACTGCATTAGTTGTTTTATCATCATCTGATCATTTCCTACCTTGACATCTTACAAAAATATGACTATTAGTACTATAGCTACTACACACAGTTCCTGTCGCTGTCAGGCTCCCTTATTTTAAAGCGCTGACAAGCATTAGGAACAAACAGTGGGGAATGGATGGGATACCTCTAGGACTATTCCAGTAGAATACAGCATTTATTTCATGGGCCTTCTAGTAACTTTCGGAGGGAGGTCACATATGTAATAAGAAGTACCGTGGTGTACTTTAGATTGCACACATTTGCATTACAATAGCATGATGCCAGAGAAAAGAAACTCTTTCCATTTAGACTTAAAAAGGTCCCATTTCTTTTGGTTGTTGGCTTCTCTGACAATGAAAGAGTACAAAAAACAACACTAATCTGTTCAGGGATATGTAAAAACCTGGCCCTGTCTGAGGCCTCATTACTAACCCCCTCACAGCTCCTAACAGTGCTGGTGGGTAGTAATACAAATAACATTTCCGTTTTTAACATCCTGGACAGCAATACTGACTTGGTCACTTGAACCTGTCATCCCACCTCCCTGTCACCCCACCTCCCTGTCACCCCACCTCCCTGTCACTCCACCACAGAGATTGTAAGGTGCCGATAAAAAGATGGCGGGTGTTACCTGCAGGAGACCAATTAATGCTAGTTGTTGGCAGTGAAAGTAACTCCACGCGTATACTCCCAGGGCAAACACAGGGCGCGCACACACACGTGGGCACTCCTCCTCCCGCGGCCTGTACCACCAGGGCACACACACGTGGGCTCTCCTCCTCTCCACAGAACTCACTGCAACCTAACCTGCTCATCAGCTGTGAGATAGCGCTGAGCTCAGCCGCCAATAGCAAGCGAGAGCGACGGGAGCCAGCCAATGAGCGCTCATTCCACCCAATAAAGCCTGGGTGACCGCGCATGGAAGGGACATAAACAAGGCTCCATGCGCATGCGTGCCCTGGAGCATGCTGGGAGTTGTAGTTTTGTCACTGGTGTTGATGAATGCATTGGTTTGTTGGCAGCCACTGTGGGTGCAATGGCATTTTGCTCTTGTCCATAAACTTCACCAGGGCACATAGGGTTAAAAGCAGAGTAAAAAACTGTATAATGCTGCGCTTATAGTGCTGGCAACAGCGACGTCGCGTCAAAACAAATGCATTGCCGCTGTCACATTTGCTTATAGTAAGCGAGGAGCGACGAAGTGGCGGCTTGGTCACGATCGCTGGAAGTCATCTCAGTTTTAGATTTTTCCAGTGACCGTAGCCTACCGTCGCCAGCACTATAAGGCTAGGTCCCCCAGTGCAGCCGGCGGCGTGCGCGCATCTCTCACCAGCCCCTTACCTCGTCCCTAGCTGTCCCCAGTCCCTCCTGGCTCACTGCATACTGTGACGCGTCAGCCAGCAGGGGCTACAACAGGATTGTGTTCCCGTGCGGCGACGCGTCAGGGAGCCAATCAGAGAGGCGGTTTGCTCCTGCCCTGCCACTCTCATCACCGTCCACTTTGAATCCTCCTCTTCAGCCTCCTGCGCCCGGTGATCGCTGGCGCAGTGATTTTTCCGCGGCTCCTCGCAGCATTTTCAGGTTTTTCATTTCGAGGAGGGGGGAAGCGAGCGGTGGGGGACTTTATTTACTCTTTTTTAACATAAAAGCCATAATGGCCGCGCCCACCCGCACCTGAGAACTCTGCCTGCAGACCGCAGATCGCTGTGCACGCGCTTCCAGGACGCCAGGCGCGCATGCAGCATCCTCCAGCGGGACCTTAGCCTAAGCGTAGCCTTAGAAACAGGTTGAAGTCCATCCCGAAATGTTATACACTGCTCCCAGGAGAGTTTGGGGAGTGGGTCTCTTCCATACATCTGGTTTGTGAAGAGAGTTTTATTAAGGAGAAAGTAGGAACATGATCTGTGTTCCAACTAAGTATGAGGGAGTCCCACTAATGATAAAGGGGACTTGGGTAGTATTGGGCATATATTGTACTCGTACTGCTTGTCAAGTAAAATAACCCAGTAAATAAAATGCGAGTCATTATCCATGTACTGTATGTGTGTTTTTGCCTATTATTTCTATTATTTGTGTTTGCTAAAGCTTTTTTATTTGTTATTTATGGAACTATTTGTAATGTGTTATAGATACATTTTTGAAGACCAGCAAGAGATTTCAATAGAGATTGTTATGTATAGAGCAGGGGAGGCCAACCCCAGTCCTCAAGGGCAACAAACAGGTCAGGTTTTAAGGATATCCCTGCTTTATCACAGATGGCTCAGTCAACGACTGAGCCACTGAATGTGCCACCTGTGTTGAAGCAGGGATATCCTTAAAACCTGACCTGTTGGTGGCCCTTGAGGACAGCAGTTGACCACCCCTGGCATAGAGCTTTTACTGAGAGATATGAGTTGGCGAAGCTCTGTTCACCATAATTGAATCTAACAAGAACTCCCAAGTTTGGTTCATCAGAATGTAGCACAGCTTATACCAGGATCAATACAGCTAGACCCGCCAACAGGGGGGGCGGGGTTGGCATCCCGGGCCCGTGAGTCAGGGGGCCCAGCACGGCCGTGCCCGTCTCATGAAAAAAAGTACAAAAAAAAAAATGCATGTGAACCCGGGCGCATGCGCAGAGCAGAAGTCTTGGCATGTGGCATCGGGGGGCGGGGAGAGGGGGACACTAAATGCACCCACCCAGGCAGTCAGTCACCCACCCAGGCAGTCACCAAACCATGCAGTCAAGGCAGACACCCACCCATGCAGTCAACCCACCCAACAGCAACCAGGAGTCACCACCAGTTCAATCGTCCCCCCGCACCCAGGCAGCACCCCAGTCGAAGTACAACCCAGGCATCCCAGGCACCGCTTACCAAACCATGGCACGTCAGGCCCATGACACCCCCATGCAGTCAACCCAACCCATAGAGTCACCCAGGCAGTCACCCCACCCAGTCACTCAGTCACCCACCACCCAGGCAGTACCACCACACCAGTCAGTCAAGTCACCCACCAGCAGTCAGCACACCCAGGCAGTCACACCGTCAGCCCACCACCATGAGTCAACCCACCCATGCAGTCACCCAAGAGTCACCACCAGTACATCACCCACAGCTACTCACCACCTCCACCACCCAGCAGGTCAAGTCACCAGCAGTCACCCCACCAGCAGTCAAGTCACCCACCCCATGCGCAAACACCCAGGCAGCCACCCACAGCAGTCAGGCAGTCACCCACCCAGGTCAGTCACTATCTCCCACCCGGCAGTCAGTCAACCCCGTGCCTGCCAGAGAAAAGAGGGTAAAAAAGAAAATTTCTTCAACTAATGGCAATAGATAAGGAAGATAAGCGAAGGAAAAGACGGGTAAATAGGGGAGAGAAATGAAGAATTCCCGGCGGGAAAGCAGAAAAGACGACGGGGGGGAAGACAGACAAAACGAGGGAAGCGGGAGGGATTCCGAAGAGAGAAGGAACAAAAGCGGAGAAGGGGGGATATGGCCTTTGATTTCTTTGGAAGATAATGTAATTTGAGGAAATAATTAAACACCACAGCACAAGAATAAAAAAAAACTAAGCAATAATAATGGTAAAACACAAAGGGACATACTAACCACCCCGACAAGGCCAAAGAATAACCCCCAGCCCAAGGCCCAACTTGAACCCCCCGCCCCAGGGGCAATACTTAACCCCCCCTACCTCCCCAGGCCCATACATAACCCCCTCCAGGACAATTACTTAACACCCGTACCTCTTACGGCCATAATGATGTTTATCTCACTTTATTACCTTTCCCTCCTGTATCTCTATGTGCCACCCCTATTTCTACTGTCAATTCTTTTGTCCTCTTATCTCTCTTTCTTTTTATTGTTTCCGCTTACTCCTAAGTGCCCCTACTAACACCCACAAATACCCTCTAGCAATACTAACCCCCTCCCAAGGCCCATGTTACTTTCTTTAATATTTTCTCTCCAGCTTTCTCACCTCAGTGTATTAACCCATTTGACCTCCAGTCTTCTTTTTCGACGACCACTTCCTATCGGTTTTATCTTACTTCCTTTTAGTTTTTATTCATCTTTATAACACCCTCCATTTGCGTCTTGCCTCTCCATACCTAACTCTCTGAAAACCCACCTCCCGAACCTCCCGGCACCCAACATGCTTTGGCACCTCCCTCACAAGACTTCACCTCCCCGCCACGCACGCCCCACTTCCCCTCCCGCCCACCTCCTGCCCTTCACCATCCCCCACCCCACCCATCCTACACTCCCCTCCGCCCACCACCACCCCTCCGACCTTCCTCCCCTCTCAACGCCTTCGTCCGCCCTCGCCCTCTGCCTTTCGCCCACACCACTTATGTCCTTCACATCTAAAATCACACCCGCCACCGCTCACGGTCCCCGGCGACACACCCACCGCACGCACTAAACAGACACCCGCCACACTCGACACACACCCGCTGCCTTTCACCCGCCCACCGCTCACATCCCCGCGCCACACACCCGCCGCACGCACTAAACAGACACCCGCTACACTCGACACACACCCGCCGCCTCTCACCCACCCCACACACTCGACACACACCTGCCGCCTCCTGCCCCTACGCAACAATATCACTGACCAGCTGTCACCCGCACTCGCCACACACCCGCCACCTCACACCCTAGCAGGACCCCGGCCCAAAACCAGCACTCACTACCCAGGCGCCACCCGTACTGAACACCCACCCGCCACCTCACACCCTAGCAGGACACACGCCTCACATTTTAACATCACTTATGTCACCAAAATATACATTGTACTGTGGTGTGTTTACAATAAACCATTTATACAACATCGTATTACATTTTCTTCCATCTTTCTTTTCAACATTATTATCCAACCTTTCCAACAAATAGTCACCTATTGTTCCACCATTTATAAATAATACTACCTATTACGGATTTACATCCCGGGCAACGCCGGGTCTCTCAGCTAGTTTATTATAAATCATTCTTCCTGGTAATGCACAGGTTATTAAGAATTTATATTAGTGTTAGGGACCCTTGAGATGTGGTCTGCCGTGCAGTGGCTCAGGGGCTTACAACACTGGCCAAAATGTTAAACTAAAAGACCATTTTATTTAATAGATATCTATACATATATATTTAGGCACTGTACCGTGTATAGGTTTCACTGGATGTGCACTGAGCTCTGTCTGTGTTTCATGTTCTGTCTCTGGTTTTAAATATCCCTGCTTCAGCACAGGTGGCTCAGACAAAGATATCCTGAAAACCTGACCTTTTGGGTAAGGAGGTCTTGAGGACCGGAGTGGAGAGCGCCTGACATCGGCAGTAACCAGATGAAGGGAGCAGATATGCAATATTTCCGAGAAGCTCTTTCTTATGTTGTTTTAATAGACTGTGCCTTGGAAATATCACTGTCAGTAATATATTTATTGGCAGACGGTCCTCGAGTGGTTTGTGCGTAATGAGATATGGAATTAGAAAACCATTATAAATATGACAAGTACTTAACATTGCTATTCTCCGTCTTTATTCCATGAACTTCAGCAACAGCGCTAACATTAATCATTCTGCTTATGTGATTATTTATTTATTTATAAAATATTTTACCAGGAGGTAATACATTGAGAATTACCTCTCGTTTTCAAGTATGTCCTGGGCACAGAGTAAAACAAATAATACATGGTTACAAGTACAGTTACATAAATGAACAGGGTATACATTATATACAAGACATTGCGTGCACAGTTAAAGAAAATGTATATTATGAGCGTATGAAACAGTTACAGACCAGATTAAAGTGTGAGAGCCATAGATTTGAAAGAACTTAAGCTGGTGGTGGATGTGAGAGTCTCTGGTAGGTTGTTCCAGTTTTGGGGTGCACGGAAGGAGAAGGAGGAACGTCCGGATACTTTGTTGAGCCTTGGGAACATGAATAGTCTTTTGGAGTCTGATCTCAGGTGATAGGTGCTGCATGTGGTAGGGGCGAGGAGCTTGTTCAGGTAGCTGGGTAGCTTGCCCAGAAAGTATTTGAGGGTGAACTCTAATCACAATGAGCAAAAGAAGAAATGACTGGAATACTTTGTCTTTGGATCCCTCATTTACATTATGTAGGTATATTTAGCCTATTCTGTTAACATCTTCTCTGCCAGGGAGGGCTGCTATGCATAGCTGCCACGAGTTCAGTACAGCTACCTACTGTACAAACCTGAACTTATCAGTGCTCTGCTAAATCTCTGAATGACTTGGGAAATGTGAGCATGCAGAGTAGCTTCTTTTTAGATGTCATAATACACATTTAACCCCTTCCCTGGCAGAGGGGCCACAAATACATTGCTGCCCTTAGCAATAAAGGGGTTAACCCTGCACAATATTATTATTGAAGTATTTAACGTTATACTTATTACCATATATGTTTTGTCAATTGGATGTAGCATTGGGCTGCCCTGTCTTTTGTTGTATACATTTGCCACGCACAGTAGCTCTCCTTTTGAGATGGAGAGATAGATAATGTGGTGGGTGTTGGGGTTTGACCTTGCTGGCAATGTGTGTGTTAATTGCTACTCAAATAGGCCACCAGTTAAAGGTCTAAAAATACACTGTCACTTAGTCAAGATGGTGCATCAATTGCAAAGATTAATGCAGTTACTATACGGGTATAAAGCACAGGTCACCAACAGGTGAGGTTTTAAGGATATCCCTGCTTCAGCACAGGTGGATCAGTCAACAGTACAGGTGGCTCTTCAGCACAGAAGGCTCAGTTGAATTGAGCCACCTGTGCTGAAGCAGGGATAGCCTTATAAATCTGAGCTGTTGGTGGACTGGAGTTGTCCGCCCCTGGTGTAAAGCTATATCCAGAATGTCTAGTTTTAGGCTGGAGTTGAATAGTAGGGTCACCTAAGGAAATGTATTATCCTAATTTACATTCCCAGCAGGCAGATTACATGTACATTAAAATATGCGAGCCTGAAACGCAAAACTCGCTGCGGCAAGTGCGTTGTAAGAGATGGGGCTCCGTGGCCCTTATATAATGTGTGAAGCACTCTTCCCTTTACTTGGGAAGATTTCAACTCTATCCAAATGAAGCCGGTGGGGGGGAGGGAGGACTTCAGGGCAAATTAAATAATCGAGGAAGACTCGGTTAATACAAAAATTGGTTGCCGAGGCTCAACGCGTTTCGCTTACGAGCCGCGATTCGCTGAGACGAGGTGGGGAGGATTGGGACGTTGGACACCTTACCTGAGAGCTGCATCCATAGAGCTGAGTGAGAGACGGCATCACACAGCCGACATCCTTTCCAGCAAAGTGGCGGCGTTCGGGCGGGAGCCTTATCCGATCCCGCGCTGGTTTTCACCTTTTTTTAATTGTAAGTGTTGATGTTGCACTTTATTATAAAATTGTTGTTTTAACCATCCGTTCCTGTTATCTTGCTTGTTGGGAGAGACGGAGGGTTCCGATTGGGTCTGAGGGGATCTACTTTCCATCTTAAAGATCCCGAGTGTTTACACCCATGCCCGTTTATATCTGACACCATGTGAGTTTTAGCACAAGACCTACTATCCTCACCAACCAAGTTTTGTTATATTGCAATACTATGTATTTCCTTTATCTTTTGCATACCCATTGATTCTGCGCTTCCCATTGCCAAAGATTCACTGTACAAGACCAACGATGGTTGTACATACCTCGATTCCCTTTATATTCACGTCACTTACATATTGTGACTATCTTGTCACTTTGTACGGTCACTTTTTCGATGTCACCTACACTTGAAGAGCGCCCGGTTAGTTCACGTTTCTTAACTTCACCGTGAAAGAAAGTGTGTGAGATCTGGTACACATTTGCGTGAATCCATCAATACTTCTTTCTTGACTTGGGCTTAGCTATATAAACTGTTTAATGCAGTGCATAAGTATGTCACTACCCAGAATCCTTGTCTGCAGCTTGACCACTGGTTACCAATATGACTACATTTGAAACCTCAAGCAGAATATTGAATTGGGGTCTAGATCAGTGATGCTCAACTCCAGTCCTCAAGACCCTCCCAACAGATCAGGATTTAAGGATATCCCTGCTTCAGCACTGGTGGTGCCATCTTCAACTGAGCCACGGATTGAGCAACCTGTGCTGAAGCAGGGATATCCTACAAACGCGACCTGTTGGAGGGGAAGTTGAGCATCACGGATCTGAATCACCTTGTTAATTGATTTCTAACAGATCACATCAAGACAAACACACCTTGCAGTAAATAAACTTTATTTGCGTAGTATACAAAGTAAACAAAATAAAATGTGGGTCTCCAACCAGCCCGCTAATCGTGTCACAACTGTTCCACTCACGCCAAAAGATTATATCTTGCGGATACTAAAGAAAAAGGCTTCCCAGGCCATGGTCATTTTATCACACTGCTCATATTCACAGGACACACATTCCCTTTTTGCTTGGTTTGTGGCTGCCTCAGCCAAGCAGATTTGCATCAGACACTGGAGGGTTAATTTCCTCTGGCTTTGGTACCAGCCTTGTGCGCATCGAGCCAACCAGTTTTTAAGCTGTAGGACGTTCTACCGCTCATTAACCCTCACACTGCTCAAGGTGACTGGCAGCCACACCATCTGGTTAGCTGCTTCCAGGCATGTCGCAGAGTAAGTGTGATGGTAGAATGTCTTTGGGAGGCAGCGCTCCCCAGTTGTAACCAATGGTCTGAGAGCCATTGGAAGAGCAGTGCCAAACCCCAAGACCAAATGGCAATAGATGCTCAGGAAGCGTCTTAGTAGCTGAGCAGGAGGGGGACAGGGTGACAGGGTTTAGGTGCCAGGCACTGGGTGGCCATATATAGGAGATGCCTACTCCGACACAGAACTGGCCACTTAAACTGCACAGCTGTACTCCCGCAGGTATTTGTAATAATCAAATAGTTATCTGCTAGGGGGCTATAAATCCATACAGAACATAGAAATCTAACGATGAAAGTCTCCTGCCTACAAATACCGGGGCAACTAATACAAAAAGAAATCGCATCAGATTTTTTTTTTTAAAGAAAATTGTCGACAAGTCCTGTTTTGTTTGTAATAGTTTAGCCCCCAGAACACTTGGAGACTAAATTGTTCTATTTACTAAAAAATGCAAACCTGAGACCCCACGTAACAGAATCCTTGTTATCTTTACAGGGCACGGTCTGCGTGCAACGTAAGTATTCAGCCCCAGTCTCACTGGAAGAGCCGAGCAAACACTTTTACAAGTGACCACCAGGGGTCACTAAAAGCCCTAATAATAGCACTCAAAGTCACCATACACAGGTAAGTATATGGTAGGGACTGGATATAAGTATAATTACTAGGACCAAAAATAAGGGTATATAAACCCTTAGCCAAAAGACTACACTGGGAGAGCCCCCTGGGACAGGCACATGCAAAATGATTTTCTATCAAAACTCTTAAGACAGAAGTTGTTCTAATACAGAAGTGGCCAACTCCAGTCTTCAACGGCCAGGAACAGGCCAGGTTTTAAGGATATCCCTGCTCCAGCACAGGTGGCTCAGTCTCTCATCCTCCAGGACCACCAACAGGTCGGGTATTAAGGATATCCCTTAGCCCGTGTGGCTCAATCAGTGTCTCAAGTCTTTGACTGAGCCACCTATGCTGAAGCAGGGATACCCTTAAAACCTGACCTGTTGCTGGCCCTTGAGGACTGAAGTTGGCCACTTCTGCTCTAATGATTACACTTTATAAAAAACTTACTATGATTCTTTAACTCCCCCTTTGCAGCCGGGGTGGGGGGGGGGGGGGTCCCACAAACTGCCTTGGAGAGGCAATCCATGCACTGACTGGTTTATGAGATTGTCACATGCCCAATGACAGCTCGGAAACACAGTCTCTTTATACCTCGACTTGCAGTCAGTTTCCAATGCACTTCTAACCAGGTTTGTGCAACAAAAACTCCTGTAATGTGAACGGCATCAAGATATAGAACAAATAAATACGAGGCTACATTTCTTTTTAATCCTAAATAGATCTACTAGTCTATGCCAGCATCTGCATTACATACATAACTAGAAGCTGTTTGCAGGGTAACATATTTCCATGGATATAGAAGACTGGTCCCTGTTTCACACAGTGGGAAGTGGGATATTATACACACACAGCATATTCATTTCCATTCCAGTTTGTAGTATTTAATGCAGCAGGTGTGCTACCTCGTTTCTCACTGTCTGGAACAGGGCCCTATAAGTGGGATATAAGGAGTTTATACAAAGTAAAAGGCACTTGTATTGTACATGCAACACCAGCTTGGTTATTTTTGTGTCAGTTCATTACACTCAATGTGTAATATATTTTAAACGAAAGCCGCAGTCCCAGTCTTACTAGTTACATTCCTAAGGCATGGTGGGGGCCCTGATTAACTCGGGGTTTAACCTGAAAGGGTACTAGACATTTCTAGCCTAACCAATTCGGGTGTGAGTTAGTAGCGGTATGTGACTATGAATCGCGTGGATCCAGCGACGATGAAACAGGAAGCTAGTGATGTCTTCTTAGCCACGGTCATCACGGGACATAGTTCACCATATCACATGGCAACCAGACGCTCAAGGAAGGTGGCAGTTAGCCAGCAGTAGCCCTATTATCCACAGAGGTTAATACAATAAGGCACATACGGGGTGTGTGAACATTCAGCTATTTTACAAAATAGAAATACAGTACATTGCAGAAGAGAAAAAGGTCATTGGTGTTCTGCAGGTCTCGCCGACGGGGTTTCACTGCAATGCTTTGTAGGTAAAAGAAGTTGAAGCGGCAAAACCTAAGTATGGAGCCCCATGAAAATTGTGCAGCAATATTAAACAATGCCAAGTATGACTGCACAATTCCAACCCAAAGCCCAATAATCACCTTAAACGCCTTCACCACTGGAGGGGCCAAAAACATAATGTCTATAATTATTGCTGCCCACTCCAGCACTTCACACAGGGGTTCTCAGCTTCAGTCCTCAAGAACCCCAATAGGTCAGGTTTTAAGGATATCCCTGCTTCAGCACATGTGGCTCAGTCTTCGACTGAGCCATTGCTTGAGCCCCATGCTGAAACTGAGATAGGCTTTAAATCTGACCTGTTGGGGGTCTTGAGGGCTGAAGTTGAGGTCCTCAATATCAATAGGGAAATCCCAACTTGGAGAATTCATTTGCCCACGGGTCTGTGTGTTGGGGCTACTGTTCTAAGCCGCCAAAAACGAGAGTTTTGACGGCCTGTAAAGAGCTAACCCTTTTGTATTTATTATCATTAGTAAATGTGGAATTTTCAGATTTTTTGGAATGGGAAAACCGCTGCTATAAAGAAGCAATGTACACTTCCGTGAGGAGGAAGAGAGAACAGAAAGGAAGTATTTCAAACTGGAAAGAACGAGCGATGAGTAACAGGAGAAATGCTTTGCACGTCACTGGGCTAAAGGATTAAAAAGGGCACCGTTTGTTTGCGCCAGGGATTGTTCGCGCAGTATTGCAGATCAATGCCATGTAAACCACTTAATAGAGAAGGTGTCAAGGACGCAACGATCTGCATATTCCCCCAGCACTTACACCCTTCCCTGCCAGAGGGGCGCAAGTCGTTGCTTTGCAATGTTGAACACCCCCTGTGGTAGCGAAGGATGTTTAAATTGTCGCTGACAATCCATAATCCTGTCTGAAGCGTCTCACAATATTATCCGGAGTGTGATCCCTCAGGGAGTGGACAGGGGGACGGAGGACAGGCTCTACATCCTGCTGCCCACGATCTGCAGCAGGTTGGTGAAGATGTACACAATGTCCGTGTAGATCTTCATGGCCCCGTAGATGTATTCCTCGGGGCTGATGGTGTGCTTCCTGTTCCCGAGTATCAGCTGAGTGTCGTATGCCAGGAACTGTTGGGGTAAGAGGTAGCGTCAGGAAGCAGAGTCAGGAAGAGGGCAGCAGTCATAGCATTGAAGACCCATCTGGTAGAACAACGCTTAGCTGGTCCTCCAACACCCTGGTGGCTTGTTCAATCATTAAATAAACCAAAAAAGATCCACTCTCCTGTCTTTTCCAGGAGTAGATTTGTGATGGTACAAGGTGTCAGAATACCAACACCTTTTATGCCCAAACCTCACTCATTGTTGACTTGGAATATTAAACATACCAGACATAAGCAATGATCACCGTACGATTCTAGTGGATTGCCATCGGGCAAATGGTGCCCACGGTGGCTTCTCAGCTGTTTTGACTCTTGCACTAAATCTGTTGCTATGTGTCAGATGTCTTGGTTATAACACCGATCACTTTTCCCCATGTCTGTACCCCAGGATAATTTTAAAGATCAACAAGAAACCCCAAATATATGAAATTATTAGAAATGGGTCTGGGATACTGATTGGGATGGGATACGTTCTTTAAGCCACATTTCTTTAATTAGGGCTGGAATATTTAACGTAGTTTGGTTTGCAATAACATTTTCTTAGTTTTTTTTACAACCCGCACCACTGTCGATGCCCATCGTGGACTAAAGCTCTAAAGCGCTGCATCTAAATTGTCCATAGCTCCTTACCACCTTCCCCCCCCCCCCCCAGTAACTGCAGACCACTTATAGCAGTATTAAAATACCAACCAGGGTAAAAGCGATGGCTCCTATCGCAGCATACAGCATGTGCAACCAATAGATCTAAAGAAGACAACAAAAAAAACTAATTAAAAAGTGACATTTCTTCAGCGCAGCACTGCTACCTCGCGGCTCACTTCCCCCGGCGTGTGACGGTGCTGGTATCGGAGCGGAGATCCATATTATTGGGATCATACTGCCATACCCCTTGATTAGTGGACCATTCATGTTCAAAATGTGAAATGTCACACGGATAAGCAGAGAGTTCTCTCTCCTTCCGCTCCCTGGTGCTGGGATATTTAGGCTGCCCTCCTCCCGGTGTGTAACCGGACTTCCTAAAAGCTATCTGGGAGACGCTCCATCTCCCAATAAAACCTCTTTGCTGGCAGAAGATGTCTGTAACTCAATGAGTTTCTGGCCCCTCTGGCAATAAAATGTTTAAAGAATTATATAAAAGAACAGATAGTAGTATGGAACATTCTGGGAATAATAATATTTATAATAGTATGAATAATTAATATCTTTTCAGTTGTGCTATTCATCTGCAATACACAATGTGGCCAGCAGGTGTCCCTGTGGCATTAGTCCAATGGCCCCAGCACCATTTTTCGGAATTGCTCCTAAACATACATGACTCATGCGGTCTGTCTCCCCTCCTGCTTCCTGTTTGAACATACACACTAGGAGTATGGGAGATCTATGAGATGCAGAAAGTCTTGGGTTGCAATGTGTGTTTCTTACGCCATTGCAGATCTGCTGTGGGACCTGGCAGCTGATCTCCCTGTACCAGAAACTCCCAGAAACGCCTCATTACAATTTAACCCCATCACTACTCAGCGCAAACAGCACAGATCTGCTATGTAAAACAGTGCTAGACATGCCCTAGTCTCCCCCTTTATAGGACTGGCACAGAATGCGGTGACCCTTCTGTCTCCTATCGCTCTCCCCCAGCACACCTCACTGTCCATTTCATGTCAGATCTCCAGGGCATATCCCCATCCCAACACCCCCCCATGATCTCCCCTACCTAAACCTTCTTAAAGTCCTTCCAAAATCCTCCACAGTCATCCAACTCGCTGATCCAATCGCCCCCACTTCCAGACCCATCACCATGCCGCGGACAAGATTAAATCCAGAGACCTGGCTCCAACCCCTACCCACCACCCAACTAAGCTCTCAATGCCAAACCCATAGCCCAATCATAATGTCCCACCACAAAGACATTAGCAATGAGTCTATGCCCAGCACATGAAATGTTCTATATATAACCCCACCGTTGTTTTACTAAACTAATGTACAGCGGCCTGGACAAGAACGTCATATAAATGTCATAAATAAATATTAAATATCCATGCTACCCCGCCCCCCCATCCCCATCCCCCCCACTCACGTATTTGAATGCCAAAACAATGGCCGTTACGATCCCCGTGATGAAGACAACGATTCCCAGCACGGCAAATAACCCTCCGCATGATGTGAAGTCCACCTGCCAGGAAGACACCGGGAGGAAACGGTCATTGGGGAGATCCAGGCGGAGGCAGTAGGGAGGAAAGCCACGTGGGAAGGGGTTTACCAGGGCGCAACGCCAGGGTGTCATTTCCAAACCCAGAATCCCACAGTACTACATTTACAAACTCAGCTTGCACTTTATTTAAAGGAGATGGAGTTTATTTAGAATCTCTTCCTGTTTGGTGAGCTGCACAGAAACAGCCGGGCTAGTCCAGCAGCGATAGTGCAGAGTGCAGTAAAGGAGTACTTTATCTGAGAAAGATTATCTTTCAATATCAATCGATAGGTCAAATAAAAAAAAAAGTTATCACCTAATACTGAAGTACTCATTTATTCTGCACTACTTGTCCAGCAAATCATTTCTAAATTAACATCCAAAAAGCGTTGCCCCTGTGCTTAATAAAGGGGGAGCGAGGTTGTAAAATCACAGCCTTGGAAACATTATAACAGGGGCGGCCAACACCAGTCCTCAAGGGCCACCAACAGGTCAGGTTTTAAGGATATCCCTGCTTCAGCACAGGTGGCTCAATCAGACGCTCAGTCAACGACGTAAAACCTGACCTGTTGGTGACCTGTTAAGGGCTGGAGTTGGCCACCTCTGCTGTATCACATCTACACAAACACAGGTAGCACAAATCCGCATCTTACCTTGGTCTGGAAGCAGAAGACCGTTACTGCAATGGTGACAATCGCCGTGATCCCAATGCAGATCAGGACTGCTTTAGTGCTATAGAAACTGCAACGGAAAGAACATCTGCTGAACACGCAAACCACACGGCAACAAGCTCAGCGCTTCTATACCCGGGTTCAAGGTCACCCAAAAGGTGCCTCAAACTGAACTGGAGGGTCCTGCACAAGAAATCAAAGCTATCATGTGATCCTGACAAATTACCGATGAAAGATAACAGAAAAGTAGGAATCTGCATGGACAGCCCCCCCGTTATTATAACTAGGGGTTTCAGTTTTAACTAAAAACACATAAAAAACGCAGACTGATCATCTCGCACTGAAAACCGAGGAAAAGACCTGCGGCCCCAGTTTGAGTATCAGAGCATTGGCAGGAAGGCTGCCACGGGCCGGTTATATATTATATAAGGCCTAGAGACCGCGTTCAGCTGCAATATACAGAGTCCGCCTCAGTGCCTGAGCTAAAGCTTAGAGCTGTGACACAGATCTGCTCTGTGTATTGTCGTCAACCTTTATTCTCCGCTTCTGCACTGGGCTTATATGGGTTAAAATGAACATGAAGTAAAAGGTGACATAGTGCTTATTTGCATGTAATTTCCCAGAATCCCTGGCTGCAGTGGGAGTACTGTATGCCAAGAGATAATGGGGAAAGGCAGGGCTGTAGACCTGTCTGAGACGTGACTTTGTTTTATTTGCTGTGCTCTGTGTTTAAACGCTTAGCATCCAGATACTGTGACTGACACATACATTCTTCCATTCTGTTCTATGGACAGTGTACACAGTACTCAGCATGAGACACAAGTCTTACATTCTGCTCACTATGAACCCCGAGAGGAAATACAAACACAGGCTCAGACCAAAGATCAGTGAGGCCCAGAATCCAGTCTCCGACAGTGGAAAGTACTGGAACTGTGTCTGCGTGATCGCATCATATAGGATCACCCACTCCCTGTACCCACCCGGATCTATTTCTCTTGGTAGCCATTTATATCTGCATTGTAAGAGAAGACCGGTTCATACCTTGCCATCGTTCCAGTCATCAGTGACATGGCAAGTGTCTGCAAGAAGAAAGCACTGCATGAATATACGAGAAAGAGCAACAGTCGGTGAGCAAGAACGTAAACCAACACATGGGTGCTGCACCTAAACTCTATCCTTCCTATCTCACTACACCCTAGGGTGAGACATTGTATCTACTTTCTTCTACTGAGAAAACCAAACCATGGATCAAACCCCATATACAACACTACTATTAACACCTTACATAACACTCTCAATACGCCTCAATTCCAATCAGTGGACGCCACTGTCCTTCCAGTGATAACATCCCTATACAATATACAGCGTGCCGATCTTTACATGAAACTTATAATACTCATTAATACTGGAGTAGGGAGGAAAAATGAAAAATACTCACAAATACGCTCAGAAGGATAATATTCCATGGGAAACGCCTCCTGCAGAGGGGACACAGAAAAAGTGATGCAGGACCTGGGTGACGGAGATAAACTTCTGGATGAGTAGGTACCTCTTGTCTAATTAATGGCTATTATGTCATGCCAAAAATGGGGCTAAAAAATATTCTCCCCGACACCGATTCTACAATGAACATGTTGGGAAGTCTTGTGCGGACAGACGCTTCTCTGGCAATGAATGAAGACTTGCAGTGACCTACAGTATCCTGGAGGTTGGGAAGCATATACTATAGCGATTGGAGCTGGGATTTCACCGACATTGACTCATTACCCCATCTCTGTATAACACTCCCTCACCGGCTGCCGGATTCTGAAAAGTGTCAATGTTCGGCGATACAAAACATAAAAGTAACAGCGTCGCTCAAGCATCGATCACACAACGTGCATGAGGCTGCAAAACAGTATATTTGGGACGGAGAAAGGTTTCGCGACAGTACTCTGCCTGGGGAGGCAATGAATCCAGTTTAGTATAGGGGCGCAAGCGCTGGGATTCATTAAACTGCGATGCAGAATCGAACACCCGATACGGCGCCATCTGCTACTCAAGTCGATGGCAGCTAAACCCGTATTAGGGTTTGATCCCCTTATCGGAGCCTGACGAGCCCCCCCTATAGACCCAGACGGACAAGGCTATGCTATTCCATAAGACACCTTACGGTTGATTCAAGTGAATGAGCTGTACGGTGTCTTATAGAAAGCACGGCGTAGTAAATACGGGTGACCGCCTTATATATAGTCCCCTGTGTAAGATTATTTGCACCATTCAACGCGCAGCTAAAATGAAGTGACACTGACCTGGGACCCTCACAGCAGGCGAGGACCATATACGTGACAAAGAACACAGCACTGCGGAGAAAAGGGCAACATATTAGTTAATAAAACGCTGATCTCCGGGCCGGTGAGAAGGGGCCGCGGTGAGAAGGGGCCGCGGTGAGAAGGGGCCGCGGTGAAGGCCGATACTCACTATGAGGCGTAGTAGATGGCAGGATTGGCCCGAACAAACGTATAGACTGGCTCCCTGCAAAGGGGGAAACACAGTGATCAGACAAGCAGAACGTAACCAGCGGCGTCTCACATCCCGACGTTCCGGTATCCCATAGCTCGGACAGTGAAAGGAGGAGTACGCAGGGGTGCGCAAACTGGGGGCGCGGCGGTTGCAGAGGCCCCGCGCTCTTCCCCGAGGTATTTAAATAAATGAGGGGGACCGCGCAAGGGCTCTGTAACTCACTTAGCTTGATTCAGCCGGCTTCGGGCGACGCGTCGCCATGGCAATGCGGCATCTAATGACGCCGCGGGGTGACGTGACATTGCCACCACGTCGTCATTTGACGCCGGCACAAAGGTAAGTGGGGGGGGGGGGGGAGGGAGAGCAGGCACAGGGGCACAGCACCAAAAGATTGTGCAACCCTGGTATAGAGGTTCCCAATGATAAGGACAATACCAGGAGGAGATTTTAGTGCATTAAGGGTCTCCCCTTGCAGGAATACATCGCTAAATATTCGTGCTCATCACAACCAGCCTTTAACATTTACAGCAGGGGGCGCTCAACTCCAGTCCTCAAGCCCCAACAAAAAATGGGTCAGGTTTTCAGAATATCCCAGCTTCAGCACAGGTGGCTCAATCAAAGACTGGGCCTCTGGTTGAGTCACCTGTGCTGAAGCAGGGACTGATTGAGCCACCTGTGCTTGAGTAGGGACCAATTGAGCCACCTGTGCTGAAGCAGGGATATCCTGAAAACCTGACTTGGGGGGTGGGGAGGGAGGGGGTCTTGAGCGGCCCCTGATTATAGCACAATGGTTAAGGTAATTATTGTACACTTCATTCCAGCCGTGGGAACTTACAGGATCTGAGACACATCGCGTTATCTCCGTGCGCGTTATCCCCAGCGGCTAACATTGAAAGGAGACATCCATACATTTGTTTTATTTTTTGCATAGGATTGAAGCCGGGGGTCTCTGGAGATGAATCCCATTCATTTCAGCTCCGGAGACCCCCTGCTTCCTGTGATATCTCCAAAAGGGGTGCGGGTATCATCTCTGCAAAGTTCTAAAGTTCCGCGGGCCAATAGGAAGCCGGACCTGATGACATCACTGCTTCCTATTGGCCCTATTGGGGGGGGGGGGGGGGGGGGCATTATGCGTGCAAACGGTGGTTGAAAACACGTCACATTCACAAAAAGGGAGTAGCCGGAGGAAATAAAACCCTCCCAGATTCCAGTTTAACACGTTCACAAAAATAAACTTTGCCAAACGATTGAAAAATAATTATAGATATCACATTTTGGTTACATAAAAAAAAAAAAAGCGTCAGTCGTCCAGATTTAACCCCATAAAAAGGTGTCACGGACATTAGTACACTTTAGTTCAGGGGCGCCCAACTCTAGTACACAAGGGCCAAAACAGGTCAGGTTTTCCGGATATCCCTGCTTCCGCACAGGTGGCTCAAACCGTTGACTGAGCCACCTGTGCTGAAGCAGCGATATCCTTATAATCTGACCTGTTGGTGGCCCTTGAGGACTGGAGTAGGCCGCCCACCTGCTTTAGTTCTAAGAAATACAGCGTCTTTCAGCTTACGGGCGTTAATATAAACACCCGGCCCGAATCTTCCGTGCCCTCCTGCATCTCCATGGAGTTGCTGAAACCCCAAGCAACGTGTTCACAATGAGAACGTGGTGTGCATATGCATTCACCCGGTGACCTGCGATGGGGGGGCAGCGGAGGTGTTGCATGGAGCTGCGTGGCAATTAGGCATTGGGAGTAAAATGCAAAACCTTGGCTCGGATCGTATGAAACTTACACAAAGGTGAAAATGGCGATGAAGCCCAGAGTGACCAGTAACTGGACGGTGATAATGGCATAGACCTGAAAGAGATGAACATGGGGATGCAGTGAGACGTGACTCACGGTGAGGCTTACTGTAGGATAAGAGTACCATCGCATGTAACCATTATATAACCAAGCACAGACAGACAATAGTGCAGGACACACCCAAGGCACGTGCCGTCTAAAAAAAATAGGTGCAATGCTCAAGGAATGTCCTGTGTATTAGAAGAACCAGGCACACGTGGTGGGAAGGAGGGGGACGGGGGGACGGTAGGAAAGGTGATACCCCTGCTCAGCTAGGTTCCGTATAGGATTGAGCGGTGTAGTGGTTACAGTGCTGTGCTGAACCAGTCACATACGTATCCCCCATAGCACGCTGGGCCCGAGGAATAGCGACCGCGCGGCAGATTTTCCAGCAGACGGATGATTTTATTTTGGTCGCTGCGACGGGCGGGTCACGTGAGCGGTTCAGCCAATGAGGGCGAACCAGCTCCGTGATGTCACGGCTACGCCGCATCGCGCGAGCCATAGAAATCCCAAAGGCCGCGGATCTCTCAAGCTACAGGCGCGCGCGACGCCATGAGCTCCGTCGCGCGCGCCTACTATAGTCGCAGCCTTACGTGGGCTCCACGAGCATTTCCTACAGTTGCCTGCATTATTCTATCATCTTTCTATGAGCGGCAGCACAAATACAACGCACAGCTCTTATTCTCCGAGGAATGTAAAACCTAATTAATACATTAAATCACTGGTACAGTTATTTCAACACAGATCTTCTGGGTAACAGTTTGGAAGACTGCCCTGTTCCCCAAAACACCTTGTGCCAAGAGGGTAACACTAGCAGCAGTGTGCTGGAAGAGCAGGGGTACATTTGCCTGGCACGGGGTCCCACTTAGGGCATTGTAAGCATCATTGTCAGTGATGAAAATTACAAAAGGGTCGTTTCTTAGGATTATTACTACTTGTTCGATGCCTCGTGTTCGTGTGTTGGTTTGTATGATTGTCCGTGGCCTCACTCAATGTAACGGGAAGATCCAACGCGTTTGACTCACCCTCCGGATGAAAGCGTGTCGCACAGCCTTGTCGTCCCAGGAACCAAACTGGCTCTCTCCACCGGGGACGTACATCCCCGAGTCACCTGCACAATATGGGATTGGGAACACGGTCAACAAAAGCCAAGCTCTGCGACGCTGAACGGACTAATACAATGGAAGGCAATCCGTGTCCCCCACTGAGGTGATACAGACACGGAGAAGTAAGTATGGGAGAATAATACTGTCACATTGTTTCTGTGTGTAGCTATAACCAGGCTTTTGTTTTCCATAACTATAAGAAGAGTCATGCTTTGTGTTTTATTGTGTTATGGGTTAAGTGAAAGTGTGTGTGTGGTGTGTGTGTGTGAGGTGTGTGAGGTGTGTGAGGTGTGAGTGCGTGGTGTGTATGGGGTGTGAGGTGTGTATGGGGTGTGAGGGGTGTGTGTGTCTGTGTGTGTGTGTGTGGGAGGGGGGGGGTTGTGTCAAACAAATTTTCCCTTCGAACTTTCCTTAATGCTGAACCTGTAATTTCTGTGTTTAGCGGGGCCACGCGTTTTATCTATTAACCCCCCTTGTAGAGTCACAGAGAGAGAGAGAGATGTACTGGCTGTCGGCCGTGAGAAAGATGAGGTCACTTAGCACATGAGTTTTTTTTGCTTAAAATCGGCTAAAATATATTGCAAAATGTATAACTGCAAGTGTATAAGTAACTGCTAGAAAAGCAAGATAAAGAACAGTAGGACGCTCGATGAAGTCATATGGGAAGATATTGCAAAATTATTTATGCCCGCCTCTTCTTCTGGTATAACATAGCTTGCTTAAGCCGCGATTATAGTATCGGCGATGGCGCGCGCAGCCAAAACAAATACCTTGAGTCCAATGAATCTGCGCATAAAGCGCGTGACCGCGACGGAGAGGCTGAATCTTCAGGAGACAAATCTATTTGATTTTTGAGAGCGAAGGCCGCGTCACGTAAGCGCTTGAGCCAGAGGGCAAACCGCTCACGTGACACCAAGGCCACGCCTCCCTGTCGCCTCCTGCCTGCAGTGCATGTTTCTCGTGTGCACCCAGCGTGTGATGTCACGCGTCGCTCGAGCATGCACTGTAATCGCGGCCTTAGAGTCTATAGCGCAGTGCCTGAGTTAAAATCAGACAGCAGTGTTTTGATTTGCATTAAATGCACTCTTGCCAGCAGCTGCTGCAATAAAGTTTTCCAACAGATTGTTTTTGCTTAAAAAGAATAAGTGTGGGACTGAGTTTTTTCCCACGACATAAGAAACCTGTAGCTTCTCAGGGGTGCTCTTCTGCCAGCAGAAATATTTAGGGGGGGGGGGAAGGGGGTGGAGGGGAAGGTAAGAGGGACCAACAACTCATCCTCCTACATAAAAAATGCAAAGGTAGAATAATACAATATGGATAAGTGATAACTGGGTGTGTTCACTGCAAAGTGTATTTTTTGGTCAGCACTGGCAGAGATCTAGAGCGTTTCCTGCATGTGCTTAGAACGTACGGATTGAATAAAGAACTGTGTTAGATGGAATCTGTCCAACCCACACTGCTACAAAGACACAAGACTTGTGACTGATGTTCACTGGAGGGAACCGTCGGATCTATGTATCACGCTGCAAGATCATCCACCTCCGTGTTGAACTGATGCCAAGAGAGTTATTTAGATATTAGACCTCAGGTGTCAACATAGGTTTCTTTGCTCCGTGAAAACGTGGAATAGGGAAAGGAGAAGTGGAGCGACGAGAAGTAGTGTTAGTGGTTGGTTTTCTTCACTTACAAATCGTGTTATAATGTTCGTGACTGTTTACATTGTCAGTTTAAATCCCTTTTTGAGCAACCAGAAGAGAAAAGAGTCACTATTTCCAATGCAGTGTAAATGTCTCTAGATCAGTGTTTCCCCAACTCCAGTCCCTGGGGAACCCCAACAGGTCAGGTCTAAAGGATATCCCTGCTCCAGCACAGGTGGGTAGGTCAAAATGACTGAGCCGCTGATTGACCCACCTGTGCTGGAGCAGGGATATCCTTAAGACCTGACATGTTGGGGTTCCCTGAGGACTGGAGTTGGGAAACACTGCTCTAGATAACAGATCTGCAAACAACTTGTTTAACCATGAAAGGGTGGAAGGGGAGAAGGAGGTGGGTGGAAGGGGAGAAGGGGGCTCTCCCTCTCCCTCTCCCTCTCCCTCTCCCTCTCCCCCTCCCCCTCCCCCCCCCCCCCTTTAAAGTGCCGTAATGATGTGCCACGTATGTCATAGGCACTTGCTAGTTTTCTGTGGTATGATCTGTGTCCCCACTATGCCTGGGCGGTCAGCCTGATCAAAACAGAAGTGGCGCCCCCTATACTGCGGCATCCGGGCGCCTGTCGTGACGGAGATCCAGTAAAAGCGAGGGATAGAGAGATATATATATATATCTCTCTCTATATATATATATATATATATATTATAGAGATATATCTATATATCACACATTTTAATTCCTTCACAATGTGGATTTTTGCCTGTGGTAATGAAACATTTCTAGGAGAATGGTATAATTAAACATTACTTTCGCCGGTGGCGACGGGTGACGTCACCCGCCGTGTCGCCATCGCCATCGATGGCACTATACGTACGGCCTTATTCCCTCTATCAGTGCTACGCACACTTATTACTGCAGAGGGATATTAGCCCGTCTGGGAGGGAAGGAGTTAAGAAAGGAAAGCAACGCAAGGCACACACGGATTTGAATTAATCTAATTTATTTCAAAACACAACATTTCGACCCGAGGGTCTCTTTCAAGTGAGATAGTGTCAGGAAGGAGTTAACCCATTTCCCCCCTGCTTCAATGGGCAGCACCTCTAGCCACAACACCGCTTGTTATTTATGGAAGGTAAACGTCACGGGTTTTGGGCTGGGTCAGAACGTTGATTAAAGAGCCGCACCCTACTAGTGCCGGCAGCCCAATCCTACAGCTTGCGTCACTGCAGCTCGCGTCGTCGCTCTTAAAGGAGCAGTGACAGCTTTATTATATTAATAGGTGGGGAGCAGGCCGCCGACCGCATTCCCGGGGTCCAGGACTAGAGTTCCATCGGGCCGCTCCCCTCTTTCAGACCACCTCGTTCTCACCCCCATCTCCCCATATATTTCTCTCACTCCCCCCACCTCCCCCATCCGCCCCCTCTCACTCACTGCATCCCACATCCTTCCCACCCCCGTTGCCACACTCACAACCCCCCCATAATACACACAATAATTACCCCCCACACACAATACACACACACAATAAACACACACAATAATTTCTGCCCCACACAATACACACACACACAATATTTGCCGCCCCACACTATATATACATACATACATACATTCACGCACACGCGCGCACACACACACACACACACACACACACACACACACACACTAATTAGCCCTCCACACAATGCGCACACACACCTTGGGGCTGCTCCGGTCCATGCACGTACGGGGAAGCTGGGCTGACTTCCGCACAGGCCCAGCTTCCGCAGAAGGGCAGGCCCGGCAGAGGAGAGGGGCAGCTGGGGACAGTTATCCCTGCTCTCTGCCCCCCTCCCCCCACTCCCCCTTGTCAGGGACCCCGAGCTGGGAGTCTCGGGAGCTGAGCCTGCTTCCCGCGATACTTACCTACTCCGTAAGCGCTCCATGATCCTTAAATCTCCTGCGTCACGCCGGCCAATAGGAAGCCGCGACGGATGGCATTGCGGCTTCCTATTGGCTCCCATCCACAGAGATTTAAACCTCCCTATTTATCCCCCCGGGAATGCTACTGGGGGCACCTTCCTAGGTATCTCAGGGAGCAGGGGGTCCCCACCCAGAGCTGAAACGAATGCAGTTCTGCTCTGGAGAACCAATGGCAGTCACGTTTTAGGAGTTAATGGGCCAATCCCGCACATTTTGCCTATCGAATGAATACATTTTGTACAGAATTGACAGTCATCCAGAGCTAAACCACAACAGTTTTGGGGGTCCCCTACTTGATGTGATACTTATCAGTTTAGTCGCTAGTGTATTCCCCCCCTTTTGGGGAAATCAAAACGACTGCCAAATCTCGCCGGCCAATAGGGGAAAAAAAACTGTACCCTAAATGTTTAGGATTGCTGTATTACACTTAGATTAACTCTTAAGTGTAATGAAAAATGGCAGAAAGTCTTAAGTCATTTAATCAATCTGGCACATCAGAGGATAATGTTAAGTGGTAAATTGTCTTTAAAAATACAAGAATTGGTTTTTATTGCCGGTCACACCACTGACCAGGCCTAGTTTTGTGTTTTAGAGGACTGAGGGTATCTGGGGTCAAAACCTTGGTCTTAAGAAATCTGGGGAAAAAACTTCTAACAGCGCTCTAAGGAAATAATAACAGTGATGGGTATAATGTGACTTAGACAGTGATTGTGAATAATAATAATAATATATATACAATGTTGTGCAAATAAGTGAAATTAAAAAATGCTGCTCAGAACCCTTGGAAGGATGGTCCACAGGAATCCCTCTTGCTGGAACGTGTGGAAGTTGAAGGGGATCGCAACTCATTCAGTGGTGGATATGTAGAATGAAAAATAAATACAATAGTGCAACACAGTCTCTATAGATGTATCTCCAAATACAGTAGACTTCTATAAATTCAGAACTCGCATTTTATCTGAAATCAACGAGCATGTAACCCAAACTCAAGTGGGTAATGAATGATGTAGTGTATTCGTGTAGATCCTCTCTCTCTCTCTGTATCTTAGGGTTCTTGGGGATATCTGGATGTCACTCTTAAGAAATCTGCCGTCACAGCGGAAATAAACGAAACCCCTCTTTTGTGTATCTTGAAAGAGATTCCTGAAGGGGATCTGCAAATACCAGGGGGTGTGGCTAAGAAGGTATTCCCAAAAGTCTGTTAACTTTACTCATTGTGAAATATCACGAGTCTGCGATTTCACCAGAATGATAGATTCATCTTTGTAACCGTTGCGACTACACGAATCAAATGAAACCAATAGTGCCAGTGTGCTCTATGGCAGCGGTGCTCAAACTGGGGGGCGTGAGATTATCTGCGGGGTGGCACGGGGTTTACAGAGGCCCGGCGCGCTTCCCGAAGGCACTTAAATTGAGTGCTGGGGAAGCGGCGAAGGCCTCTGTAAACCTTACCTTGTTCAGCCGGCATCTGGAGACGCTGCGTCAAATGACGCCGCGTGGTCATGTGGTGTCGCGTTGCAATGGCAACGTGACGATGCCCATACGCCAGGAACCAAGGTGAGGAGGGAGGATTGGGGACGCACGGAGAGGAGGACAGCCAGCAGGGGGGCCCAGGGGAAAACGATTGTGCTCCCCTGCTCTATGGCAATAACCTCTGATATCTGTTCTCGTGCAAAAGTGGAAGTTAGGGTGTCATATTTTATGTCCAGTTGCGCGTGTTACTTACACAGGCGAACGCCATTATCACTATTGTGTCCTAGTATTAGGGAAACAGTGTTGTGAAATCTTTTCTTTATCGAGGCAAAGTTTAAAAGTCAGAAGAAAGGGGGTTTTATCCTTCAGTCTTAGAACTGTCATGGGGGGCTGCAATTGAGTAATGAAATTAGATTTAATCTAGATTGTAAGCTCTCCGGGGCAGGGATTTCCTTTCCTATTGTCTGACTTTGTTGCACTAATTCTATTATAATTCCATGTACTGTATTGTCTCTGTAAAGCGCTGAGTACACTGTGGGCGGTATATAAAGATATATACAGTACTTGTATTTCAACTAAGGGAGAGTCCATGCTGAGGCACGTGAACTCTCAATTTCCACTCGAGACCCTTTGGGAAAAGATCTGATGAAGGTTATACGATAATGTCTGTTAGATTCTTTTGAGCCTTTGTATTTTAAGAACCTGCCTGCATTGTATACTGTGTGTTCTTGTGTAACAGGTTTTCCCCACCCTCTGGGAGATCACACTGTTACCGGGTGTCATGTGCTGCATACCTGCAGGTTCACAGAAGCTCTGAGGTTCCGCCGTTGTTGGTGGGGAAGACAGGACAGGCTTTTGGGGGTGAAGGATGTTCATTTCTCAATGGTGCGGCTCCTCCATCTCTTGCAGGCTCCCGGGATGCTGGAGGTAGTCCCTGCAGGAGAACTCTCTTCTTAAATCCCCCCCCACCCCCCACCCAGGACTGTCTCTCTCTCAGGGGAGAGAACACTGCTAAATGTGGCTGGTGCAGCCACTTATGTACCATGGGGAGTTTCTTAGGTCTGAGCCCCTGATTGGTCAGAACACAGACCCTAGGCCCACCTCTCCCTGTCACTCAAGGGAGCTGCTTACTTCAGGGCTTAAGTGTTAGGGAGGGTAGATTAGTAGCCAAAACCAGATATGGCTACACTTGTAGTAATCGTTTTCTGTAACCTAAGCACTATACTACTGTTGTATATTACAGCTAACCCTCCCTGTCTGGCTTCTAGGGAGATTACATTGGGGTGTATTATATGGCTTCCCTGCATTGGGCTGTATTCAGGCGGCGGGGCGACCAGGTAGCGAGGTTGCAGAAATAACGGGCGCCAGGAATTTTTGTCGTACAACTGTCATTTATTCGTGTCCCCAGCGCAGGAACCGCTCATACAGTTGACAACGTTGCACTGTATTTTACATCAGACACACATGAATATGGTTCTTCCGTTGGTGCCCGCTCTTAACACTTGAACGGAGGTACATTTGCTAAGTTGCTCTACGTAGATGTGGGACATCTCTCCTCATTATCTCAATAATACTGGGCCCATTTTGGGGAGCCTAGCGGGTCCTGTATACGTAACCCAATACCTTTTTGACCTTTCTGGTAACTGCCACTTCAGCCTGGAAGGAAAGTCCATGCAGATCCGCTGTTGGATTCGATCCGCCGGCATCCGGGAATCCGCGTTACTGAGGCCCCTCTGGTGATGTTTCATACTTGGCAACTCATACTGGACTCCCTCAGTCTTCTCTATGGATCCTAACTAAGAAGGGCACTATCCCTGTCTATAATAAAGTAGAGGGGCCTGGTCTATACTATTACTGTAAAAACATGGGTATCTACTCTCCCCGAGGCTCCTCTCCTCTTGTCCTCCTGTAACCTAACTTTCTAGAACAGTCCCTTCTCCTTAAATACCCCTGTGTGATGTCTGGATTCCCATAGCAACCCAGGGTGGGGCCTAGCATACACTAACCACGTTAGTAACCCTTTAGGAGGGGGGTTACATGGACCTAAACCTTAAGTATATTTTTGGGCTCTGATTGAACTTTCACCTTTTGTAGAGTAATTACATTTTCTGACACATTTTGCCACAACAGATTGTTGTGTGTTACATGCATAGTTTTCGTAATAAACAGGGACCATAGACTGCAAATAAATGTTTGACATTTCTTTGGTGGTGGAAGCGAGTTCAGATATATTGTGAGGGATTAACTGTAGACATTACTCATTTGAGGTACCTTGCTTAGGGGAAAGGTGAGTCAGCTAGTTATTTATGTGTATTAACCCTTGTCACATATACAAGTCACGTGCTCACATGTTGTGCCGAACAAGACATTAAGTGACACCAAAATCGGACGCCTATAAAATAATCATTTATTTAACTGCAGTTTGTAAACACTGGTTTCTTCCTCTGTGTGTGTGACGTCTCTGTGTGTGTGACGTCTCTGTGTGTGTGTGTGTGTGTGTGTGTGTGTGTGACGCCTCTGTGTGTGTGTGTGTGTGACGCCTCTGTGTGTGACGTCTCTGTGTCAGGATCAAGGCTTTTGCAGCAGCAAAGCCCTGAGCCGACTTACCTCTGCTCACCTACTAATCGTCTGGGCTACAGGTTAATTGGCAAACCTTCCTCCTCCCCGTGCTTCTAGTTCAGGGGTGGGCAACTTCAGTCCTCAAGGGCCACCATCAGCGAGCCACTGATTGAGCCACCTGTGCTGAAGCAGGGATTTCCGGAAAACCTGACTTGTTAGTAGCCCTTGAGGACTGGAGTTGGCCACCCCATGCTCTATCTGAACATGTCCTGTGTGAATATATCTAATTTAGCGTATTGCTATTGAGATGCAGTAAGCAAGGTTGACAATCACGTTATTTAGTCATCGTTGTCGTAAGCAAAAGTAATGGAAGAGCCCGAGACTTTCACTGGTCTGTATCATATATTGAATCACCTTGTTTACACCTGTTACACACCCGTTACTCGCAGACCTGTCATCTCTCGCTGACTTTTATCACCGGCGTCACTGGGATATCCCTGCAGAAGTCACCCATAAAACATCTCTACCCCTTTTACACACCGACACATGAAAACAAATACTCTGAGATTTCAGCCTCTGTCCCTAAACTTGTCGGTCCCCTGACAGGCAGGGAGTGTCCCCGGCAGCCATGTTTGATATTACTTTAATTTTACCGGCACATAAATATTAATATGTTGGGAATATATATATATGCCAAAATTGGGATTGCTTCTTTAACTCTTTGAATGACTTGGGACATGGGTACTGGATGCCCCATGATGTAGGGAGCTACGTTTTGCTCCTCCACCCCCCCAAAAAACTATCCTTGTCTTGGGGGAGATCGCATCCTATGGCGCTCAGGACTCGAGCTGAAGTAATGGCGGGCGGAAGTGGGCAGACGCCTCCCCCTTATGTTCCGCCATCGGTGACGGAGCGGACATGTGACCGCGAGTGTCGGAGGGGCCGCGGTGCTCTGGCCGTCCAGCTCCTCCGGCACTCAAATGGTTAAACATCTATCTCTGGTTTCTTATGGCCTGGATGGGGGGGGGGGGGGGGGCGCCTGGCGGAGCACACACCGGTTCCTGGGCCGTGAAACGGTACGTATCACCGCGGTGGGAGGTGCGGCTTCTGCTTTATATATAAACAATAAATACAAATGCCACCTGTGAGCACAGTCACATGTCTCAGACAGGTCTGCAGCGCTGCCTTCCTTCATTATCTCCCAGCATCCAGTGCTTCCACAGCAGCCAGGGATTCTGGGAAATGACATCCACTTTAACATGGAGCCCTATAAGCTTATACCTGCCGTATTACACAGCTACACAGCACAGCACGGGTTAAAGAAGTGCAGAGCCAGTAACCCTACTCACAGACGTCTCTTTCGACCTTTGGGTCTCTTCCGTGTATGTTTGGTTATACTGGCTTTGCAATATGAAGCTGGAATAGGTTTCAAATATATCTGTATATCTCAGTACAATTCCCTCACCCTTCTAAAGGGAAATAGCCACTTAACTCACAGAACAATGTTTTACATCCGCAATCCTTCCTGTTATTTTTCCCTTACCTATTATTTAATTGTATTTATTTATTTTAACCTCATCTGAGCAGACGGGTTTTACTTTTCCCGGGTTTGCAATATATCTTTCTACAAAATGATGATTTCACATGTTACCGGCGGCTGGTGTACTGAATAAAAATAGAGCAATTGCTGAAACAGTGGTTTTATTTTGGTCCGGGGAGGTAATTCTGGGAGCCCAGGTACGTGTAGCTAGATTTAACCCAATAAACACAACACAGGGATGAATTCCCCTTGGTCATGTTCGGTGGGACAACATTATTACCTATTCAGCGGTTGTATGAACGCCATGGTGTAATGCAGAGGTGGCCAACAGGTCAGGTTTTCAAGATTTTGAGTCCGCACAGGTGGCTGTCATTACGTCTGAGCCACTGCTTGAGCCACCTGTGCTGAAGCAGGGATATCCTGAAAACCAGACCTGTTGGTAGCCCTTGAGGACTGGAGTTGGCCACCCCAGGTGTAATAGAGGATGTCTATTAATGTTCGCTAACGCCTACCTCTCCTTACTGAATTTGCCACCCAAGTGTTAACAAGTATCAACCTTCTGCAGGTAATTGTGCTTTGCTGTTTCATTGCCAAATTCTATGCTGGGCGTGGTTGGCAGAACAAGCCGTGTGACAAACACATGCAGATCTCATGCAAGTGTCGGGTGCTATATTTATCTGAGTATCAGTATACTGTAATTAGACAATACTGTGTAATTATACTGCAACCTGGGACGTATATACAGGTGCCAATGTGGCATGTGAAACAGCCCGGCATACATAGTGCAACGCAAATCGTTTTTAAATGGATTTCTTATTCCTATGATACCAAGTCCCATCTCCGTGATGGGCTAACCCAGGGGTAATCGACTTCAATCCTCAAGACTCCCCCCCCCCCCCCCCAAAACAGGTCAGGTTTTAAGCATATCTCTGCTTCAGCACAGGTGGCTCAATCTGTCCCTGCTTCAGCACAGGTGGCTCAATCTGATTGTCTGATATCCCTGTGCTGAAACTGGGATATCCTGAAAGCCTGACCTATTGGGGGGGTATTGAGGATTGGGGTCGAGCTCCCGGTGTTCCGGTAACTGGAGGTGTCTCATTAGCCACCAGGGATTAGCCAAACATAAACCACACGGAAAAATGGCATCAACAATTCTTCCACTTCTTTTAGAAAGGAATAAAAAAAGATTCCATTTAGTGAGCCGGGTAATGTATTTATTTATTTTTATTTATAAAATATTTTACCAGGAAGTAATACATTGAGAGTTAAGTCTCGTTTTCAAGTATGTCCTGGGCACAGAGTTAAGACAAATAATACATGGTTACAAATACAGTTACATAAATGAGCAGGTTATACATTATTTACAAGACATTGCATGCACAGTTAAAGAAATATATATTATGGGCGCATGAAACAGTTACAGACCAGATTAAAGTGTGAGACAGCCTTAGATTTGAGCTTCAAACTGTGGTGGATGTGAGAGTCTCTGTAGTTGTTCCAGTTTTGGGGTGCACGGAAGGAGATGAGGAACAGCGGATACTTTGTTGTAGCCTGGTACCATGAACAGTCTTTTGGAGTCAGATCTCAGGTGATAGGTGCTGCATGTTGTGGGGTGAGGAGCTTGTTCAGATAGACGGGTAACTTGCCCATAAAGAATTTGAAGGCAAGACAGGAAAGGTGAACTTTGCGCCTAGACTCAAGTGATGACCAATCTAGTTCTTTGAGCATTTCGCAGTGATGTGTGTTGTAGTTGCATTGGAGAACAAAACGACAAATTGAATTGTAGAGGGTGTCAAGTTTGCTAAGGTGGGTTTGAGGTGCAGAGCCATATACTATGTCTCCATAGTCAATAATTGGCATTAGCATCTGTTGTGCGATACGCTTTCTGACCAGGAGGCTTAGGGAGGATTTGTTCCTGTAAAGTACCCCTAGTTTGGCATAGGTCTTGGTTGTCAGGGTATCAATGTGCATTCCGAATGTTAAGTGGGAGCCAAACCATAAGCCTATGTATTTAAAACTAGTGACAGGGGTTAGGGTGGTGTTAGCGTTGGTTCTAATCTGGAGCTCAGTCACTGGAAGCTTTACAAATTTAGTCTTGGTCCCAAATACCATTGTTACAGTTGTAACGGTATTTCTGGCCCGGCCTGACCCACCCAATCTCACATTGGCCCCCGTGGTCTAACCGGCCCCCATTACAGTGTGGTAGTGTCTGGTGGTGCACCTGTTGGCTACAGGACTCCTGAGTCTCCCGCATGATGGTGTGTGGGGAGGACCCGTCCAGACAGGCAGCTGAGGTAGTGGCTTGAGTCTCACCTAGTTCCAGTGCAGCGCCTCCACCTCATCAGGGTCCCTTCGGTCACTTGGGGATGGTCCTGGTGAGGAACTCCTCGGTGGTGCAGCCCCCTGTGCAATTACTTGACTCTTACACACGAGGGTTTCTGTAATCAGCTTCATCTTTATTGATACGGTGGGCTTGCTGCCCTCCACAATGGGGTGTCTCTAGCCCTTCATTGTGCCCGTACTTCCCTTTAAAAGGTATGTCGCCTTGATCAGGGATTCCCTATCCCAGCCGGGATATCTTTATTCTGTGCCAGGTCCCTGGACACAGACTCCTACTGCAGCTATTAGAACATAACTGTCTTAACTACTTGAACTTGACAGAACTCCTCCTCCACTTAGAACTAACTTTTAGACACAGTGCTGTGCCTTATGTACCTCTGGGGGGCTGACACCACTCTGACATCACCAACCAGGGAGTCAGAGTCTGTGACCACTCCCATCCTTACACAGGGCACCTCACCAGGGTGTGAGGGCAAACCTCCATAATTACTGCTGGCATGCCCACAACTTACCAGGCCTTATTGTCAGCAGGAGAGATGACTGTAGCCATTTTACATGACCGCTACACAGTCTTGTCAGTGTTTAAAAACAGTTTGTTTTGGGAAATCCAGTTTTCGAGTCTGAAAAAGTCAGACTGAAGTATGTGTTGAAGGTCGGAGAGGCTAGGGCTGTGTGCGTATAGGATTGTGTCGTCTGCATACATGTGTATTGAGGCTTCCTTACAAGCTGTGGGAAGATCATTAATGAACACTGAGAAGAGTAGGGGCCCCAGAACAGAGCCTTGCGGGACACCACAGGTGATATCCAGGGGGTTGGAGTTAGAGCCTGAGATGGACACATGTTGGGATCTTCCTGATAGGTAGGACTGAAACCAGTTTAGAGCATGCTTCCCTATTCCAGAGCTCTGGAGTTTGTTAAGCAGGATAACATGATCAACTGTATCAAAAGCCTTTGCAAAATCTAGGAATACTGCACCAGTGAGTTGACCACGTTCCATTCCACACTGGATTTCATTGCAAACTTTTAGCAGGGTAGTTACGGTGGAGTGTTTGGGACGAAAGCCAGATTGGAATTGGCTATGGAAATTTGTCTTGGTATAGTAATCGCATAATTGGGAGTGGACACATTTTTCCATGACTTTGGATAGAATTGGGAGAAGTGAGATTGGCCTGTAGTTTGATACAGTGTAGCCAATCAGAGTATCCAAATACAGCTAATCCGGTTCAATACCGGACACCTGGCACCCTCTGTACTCTTCTTCTGAATGGGGAACTCAAAGATCGGAGACGGTATTAGCTGTGGACTCCTAAACTCTTCCCCCGAACAGCCTTATCTGTAATGTGTAACCAAGCCTTCTAACAGTGCAAGGAGACACTCTCCCATAGTAATTACTGTTAGAACAGGGGTGCGCAAGCTTTTCGCACTACGCCCCCCCCCCCCCCCCCCCCCCCCCCTTACCTTTTTTTACCGGCTTAAAAATGAAGCCGCAGGGTCATGTGACATGCGTTGCCATGGCGACGCGTCACACCAAACCTCTGAATCTCGGTTAGTTGAATTGCAGAGGCCTCTGCATTTAATTTAAATGCCTTGGGGAAGAGCACGGGCCTCTGCAACCGCCTGCGCGCCCCCCTTCCCCCCGAAAAGTCTTGCACCCGTTGGTTAGAAATAGAGAGAAGTGGCTCCCTGAGTTAACATGACAATGGTGTGTGTGTGTGTCAGTAGTTTTTAACATTTGTTTGGGTTCAGGAACCCTATAATGACATTGTGAAATTCCCCCAACCCTCTCTAATAGCGCGTCTGAGATCAGCATTGTAAGGAACCCCAACCCTCTCTAATAGCGCGTCTGAGATCACATGCATTGTAAGGAACCCCAACCCTCTCTAATAGCGCGTCTGAGATCAGATGCATTGTAAGGAACCCCAACCCTCTCTAATAGCGAGTCTGCAATCAGATGCATTGTCATTTCTTCTGTATTATATATAATATATATTCCTATATTTCCGAAAAGTTGTCTTTTTTTGCCTTCCTTTCTTTTCCTATAGCTTTTGCTAACCTACCTGGTATGCAGGTCAGCTGGAACAATATATTTTCCCATACCCAACCCCTTCTTTAAAGAGGCGCTCCTGAGCCCCGGCGACACTTTTTTTGTGTGTAACACTAAATAATAGGATTGAAGCAGGAGTTCTCAGAGCCGCGTTAATGTCAGCTCCAGGAGAAGGAGATTGCCTACGCGCCTATTGAAAAAGTCCCCGGTTATTGTTTGGCCCTTCGATAGCTACAGCCCTACCGTATGTTTATCGGCAACCTCTCACTGTGGTTATGGACTAGCCGGCCTTAGTGCCTGGCGGTTGCCCTTGGCCCCGCGCTCTCACCTCTCCCTCCTCCTGTGGGCGACGGGATCCAAATTCCGCCCGACACGAGAGAGCTGGAGGAGGGAGCTGGTGAGTTCCCGAACCGGCGCAGAAACGCACCGCTGCTCACGCCAAGGGAGGTAGGAGGGGGAAAGGTGTGAGTGTTACGAGATAGCAGGGGGAGGTGGGAGGTGGCAGGGGGAGGTGCAGGTGTAGGCGGGTGGGGGGGGGTCTTACCTTATGCGAAGCGGCCATAGCAACGAGACACTTTACCAAGACAACGTCGTGATGTCACGTTCTGCCATGCCTTTGCAGGAGGAGGGGCCTAGCTGCCAGCATGCCACCTTGGGCCCTGCCAAAGGTAAGGCCGTCCCTGAGCTAGATCGGGTCTCCGGAGAGAACGGTATGCTGTTACGCTGGAGCCCGGCCCCTCAGGGCTGTGATTTATCCATCCAGTACAAGAAGCAGCGATCACGGTAATGCCGACGGCCTATCCCAGCAGGACGACCCCAGCCCGGTACTTCAGACCAGGGCTATCCACGATCTAGGGGGACAACCCATTGGGGTTTCCACCCCAGAGTTCTCGTCTTGAAGAGGGGAGGTGTAACGGTAGGGGCAGCCTGTCACAGTATATTAAAAGTTAAGCCATTGCTTGCCTTCAAGATGGCGTCCGAGGTTACAAGTCAAAAGGGCCAGGACTGAGCCTCTGATTGAGCCCCCTGTGCTGAAGCAGGGATATCATTAAAACCATACCTGTTGGGGCTAGGGTTGCCAGGTGTCCAGTATTGAACCGGACTGTCCTGTATTTGGACACTGTCCAGTAGAAAATGAGAGGTAATACTGGACATGTATGTGTACCTGACCGGCTTGGGGGGACGCGGGATTTCCCGAGCAGGGAGAGAGCAGGGCTGTGGCTAGGGGGCAGCTTCCCCCACCTTGATTGGTTGCTGCTGGGTAATGCAGCCAATCGGGAGGAGGTGTCAGGAGCCTGGGCATGGGGCCAAGGAGAGGAAGAAACAGCATGGAGAGGAGAGGTGTGTGTATGTGTGTCTCGAGCGTGTCGCACCTTTCACTATTGTGTCCAGTATTTTTGGTGAAGCCACTTGGCGACGCTATTGGTGGCCCTTGAGGACTGGAATTGGCCACCCCTGTACTCGGTCACGGAGGCTGGCGCCCCAGGGGCCCCATTAGGTAATAGCAACCTCCTGTTCTGTTTGCGCGTTGTTCTAGGGGAGATGACGTGCTGTGCTCGGGCCGGGGGAAGGGGCGTACACACTCCTCTTTTGTTCACGTCAATGATGATGCAATTAAGTGATTGCTCCAAGGAGCGACCGCGTGATCGCGAAATGTCGGACGGCATTGACACTCTGCTGCCGTAGTCCCCCTCCGACATACAAGGTGTTAATTAAAACAGGGGTGCGCAAACTTTCCCCCCGCTGCGCCCCCCTTCCTGCTCTCCCCTCCTGCTTGTGCCCCCCTCCTTACCTTGTCATCGGCGTTAAATGACGCCGCTGGGTCACGTGACCCTGCGGCAGTTGACGCTGCGTTGCCATGGCGACGCGTGCCGAACACAAGGTAAGGGACGTTGCTGCGGCCTCACGCGATCCCCCGGCATTAATTTAAATGCCTTGGGGGAAGAGCGCGAGGTCTCTGCAACCGCCGCGCCCCCCCCCCTAAAAAATCTTGCGCCCTCCAGTTTGCGCACGCCTGAATTAAAGGATCAGCTCCTCCTGCATAACAATGAATTCCGTTTTGCACGTGTGCTTTTTTTGCCCGTACTCGCCCTATCTCCCCTCCTCCTGATCTCCATCGCCTGTCGTGACGTCGCAGCGTCATGGTGCCGTGGCAACACAGCGCCGCGTGGCGTCACGTTCGTCACGGCAACGCGCCCGCCGTGCCGTCAAATGACGCCGCGTTGCGTCGTTACAAGAAGTTGCTGCCGGAGATGAGGAACAGGAGGAGAAGGTAAGAGAAAAACGGTGAATGTCACAAAAAAAAGAGTCCTGCTCTTATATATAAGACCTGCACGTGACAAATGTGTCAGAGCAGCAGTGCAAGGTTTTGTCCACCAGAGGGCGCCATTGATTTGTAGTCCTTTCCATGACATTTAGGGAGTGTAGGTTTTATCCACCAGAGGGCGCCATTGATTTGTAGTCCTTTCCATGACATGTAGGGAGTGTAGGTTTTATCCACCAGAGGTGTATGTGTATACCGGTATTACCTCTCTGGGTGTGTATGTGTATACCAATATTACCTCTCTGGGCGTGTGTGTGTATACTGGTATTACCTCTCTGGGCGTGTATGTGTATACCGGTATTACCTCTCTGGGCGTGTATGTGTATACCGGTATTACCTCTCTGGACATAGTAACCTGACCGGCTTGGGGGGCCACAGGATTTTCCTGAACCGGGGCGAGAGCAGGGCTGTTGCTAGGGGGCTGGGCAGCTTCCTCCATCCGGATTGGTCGCTGCTAGGTAATGCAGCCAATCAGAAGGAGGTGTCAGGAGCCTAGGGGTGGGGCCAAGGAGAGGAGGAAACAGCATGGAGCAGAGAGAGGTGAGAGGGGTGTGTGTGTCTTGAGCGTGTCGGACCTTTCACCATTGTGTCCAGTATTTTTGGAGAAGTCGCCTAGCAAACCCTAACCAGGGCTATGGCAGCTTCCTGGGTGGAGAAGCCCAGGGCATCTCCTCAGGCAAACTGGGGGGTGCGAGATTTTCTGGGGGGGCACGGCACTTTCAGAGGCCCTGCGCTCTTCCCCAAAGTAATTAAATGCCGGGGGACCGCGCGAGGCCTCTGTAAATTCTCTTACCTTGTCTCCGACGGTGCATCACCATGGCAACGCAGCAGGGTCACGTGACGTTGTGTTGCCATGACGAGACATCATATGACCCGCGACGTCATTTGACGCAGTAGACAAGGTAAGGGGGGGGCCTCCGGCAGGGGGGTGCAGAGGAAAAAGTTTGCGCACCCCTGCACTGTGGTAGGGTCTTCCCTCCCTCGGGTCTTCTTATGATTTTATTATTCGTGTTTTGTGCTTTTAGGAAGTTCTTTAAGAAGCTGGTTGGAGGAGTAAACCTATTATTATTTACTGCCGTAGAGCACCTGAAATATCAGTAAATGTTCGCGTTTTGCAAGCCGCCACGTGAATGTGATGCTCGGATCGCTTTAATAAATCTTGTTTTGTTTTTGCAAACGTCCCTGGCACCTATTTTTCTTGTTCCCATTATACACGCTCGGCCAAAGCCAAGACCTACATGGAAATTTTCCCTAAAATGCTGAGCAAGTAGTTTTGTGAATTTAATGCAGCCGTTTTTTTATTTAATTTCCCCCCCTCCTTTAATATGTGCATCAATACAATCCACACAATGATAAGTAATTAGCTAAGTTGCCAATTGATCATGGACGATTCGACTTGGGGTTCACTAAATGGCTGTCAGTGCAGATGCAAAGTTCTACAAAAGAGGGGTGAAATAACCTAAAAGGTCATAGAGTGTGCACCTTGCACTATACCAATGTGAAAGGAGGGAAAACTAAATGGTGTAACCTGTGAAATATAGGAACAAAAACTGCAATAAAGTGCGGAGGTGGTGCTGGCAGGGAAGGGGTTAATGTTGAACAAAAGGGTAAAGAAAAGCTCCCTATATGCCGCCCACAAGGGACACTATACCTATGTTAAAAACTTACTATTATTATAAAAACCATTAAAAATAAATTTATTGCAGCAAAAATGTAACCAAGTGTTATTAAAATAATAAATTAAAAAACGGAGAGGTTAACGTGTGCCTAATTCAAACTTAAAGTGTAGACCGGAACCACTATATCAATCAAAGTATCCCACATATATAATTATACTAGAGGTTGGTAGTGATTCCTATACAATTTGCTGTCGTTTGAAAACTACTCCTGAATGATGTGTAAAGGGTGTAACCTGACCTGATGTATGCGCTCAAAATAGGTTATGTTGAGCCAGGTAGATGGCCCCCGATGAAGCCACTACAGTTGAAACATATGTAGGGCAGGCCAAGCGCTACCACCTAGTTCGCTGGCATATCGGAGAGGTCTGCTGCCTTCTTTATCAGAGTGTTTCGGAGACTTCATTAGGAAGCACAACACTCTGATACTCCTTATTGTATGGTTCAAAGTACAAGACACATACCTTGTGATACTTGAGAATCTGTTACTGTTCACCATGACAGACCCACAGGCTCACTAAACTTTGATCCTGACGGTCTGGCACAAAATGTGTAGTATATCTGACCTAAATCGCATCACCTGGCTAACATAACCTATTTTGAGCGCATACATCAGGTCAGGTTACACCCTTTACACATCATTCAGGAGTAGTTTTCAAACGAAGCAAATTGTATGGAACACTACCACCTCTAGTATAATTATATAGTTGTGGGATCTTTGATTGATAATAGTGGTTCCCGGTCTACACGGTAAGTTTGAATTAGGCACACAGTTAACTCCGTTTTAATTTAATTATTTAATCACTTTGGTTCACATTTTTGCTGCAATAAATTATTTTAATGGTTTATTATAAATAGTAAGTTTTAACATAGGTTATAGTGTCCTCTTGTGCGGCATATAGGGAGCTTTTCTTTACCCTTTTGTTCAACAGATGCAAAGTTCTGTGCGTAAGATCATGTGACCAAGCAGTCACTAGATGCAATTGGTGCACTGCTAGAGAGAGGGCAGGGCTCAAAAAAGGGGTGTGCCAGAGCCTGTTTCAGAAGAGGAAGGGGATGTGACTGTAAATGGTTGCTATAGAAACAAAAAATGCTTGGTACATTATAATACATTAAAAATGTCATTCAGGGTTTTTTTATTTTTTTATTTATTCTACAAGTATTTTCTCATAGTGCAGAATTGATGTATTTAAAAAAACAACACATCACTAGGAAGGATAGTATAAGGACCCGCCGCCATGGACTTTCCCCCTCAGCACTGGTGTATTCCTGTATTTCTCCGCCTCTACCAACATGGCCGACATGTCAGGTTGCTTTTCCTCCTCCAAGATGAAGGAGACAAGGAAGTGACCACACTTCACCCTCACTCAGTATGGCTGAAGTGGCTTCATTCCGCCCTCAACCTGGAAGGAGGTCGTAATCGGCTGCACCTGTTCCTGGCCTTTATAAGAAAGCTATTTCCCAGCAGCCAGAGCAAGGGTCTGATCCTTATGCTCTTGGATCCTGACTGGTATCATGCTTGTGCTTTGCCTGGCCCAAATCTTTGCTTGCCCTTGGATTTCATTTGCCTCTCTCCTGCCCTGATCTTGGAACTGTAACCCCTGCTACACCTGACTTTGGTGAAGGAATAGGAGCCAGAGTTCCTATGCAATGCTCACAGGAAACACACATGTGATACAACAATAAAGAGATTTCCAAATCACAGAGCTTGGTATAATTATATCCTTGACACTAGCAACCCTTGATGCCACACTTTGTGGACACCCACTAACCTCTATATATATATATATATAAGGGTATGATCTATATGGGTGTCACAGGCAATGGATGCAGTGCAAAAAAGGAGGAAACTCACAAGTCTCTTGAGATCCAAATCCAGATGCTGTGGGGCGTGCTACTACCGGGTTGGTATTCAATGTAGAAGTTTCTTGAATGGCGTTTGAAAATTTGTGGACCGAATTGCAAATTGCTGTACAAACATTTATTGGCACATGAGAAACAGCAACAAAACAGACTGACGCGTTCAGCCTTTGTTCAAACGTCAGTCTGTTTTGTTGCTGTTTCTCATGTGCCAATAAACGTTTTGTACCCAGCAATTTGCAATTTCGGTCCCACAAATGTTTTCAAAGGCTGCTGCACCGCCATTCAAGAAACTTCTACATTGTACACCCTGACCTTGGCCTGTGACCTGAATATTCTCCCGATCAGGACTCCATCCCAAGGCCTGTGGTCAGTTCTCATATCTTGCCTCAGCCCTGATGATCGGCCTGCTGGTTAGAGATGAACACGTCGGTCACAGATGGCAGGCTATGGGTAACCCGATAGTCAAGACGCCCTCCTGCCATGGCTCAGGGCTACTGATTGCTTGGTTAAGGAAAGCCCCCAAATAACCAATACCTGATAGGTAACAAAGCTACAGTTAACTTTTTATTCAACCAGCTTCTTAATCGTGAAAAAGGTATTTTCTATGGGTTAAGTTACTTTGGACCACTTATTTCTACGTGTTGCAACAAGGTAGGGTCCCTTAGATGAAATGCATTTGTAGTTAGCCTTGCCCAATAGGGATTTGGACATCAAAACCAGTTCCAAACTTTGCATGGAAGCCAATATTTACCATTTGTAATACGCAGCTGAAGTTGTTCCAGGGTTAAATTACTTTTCGGGCCACCTATTTCACAGGGGCTTTCCACAGGAGCGGGTCCCTTACATAAAACCCATTTGTATATGGCCTGTCACAGAAAGGGTTTGGTTATCAAAACCGATGTCAAACTGCATGGTGCCGGTAGATGCAGAATTTACTGAGGTAAAACTGGGCGTGGCTGCCACTGTCTCCCAATTACAATAAGTAGTTAAATACAAATCGCTTTTATGTATGGAACGCCGTCTTGTGGCAAAACACTGGGCAAAAAAAAAAGGGTCGGGCATTAAAAATAAGTAGCTGTAGTGTTTCAAGGGTTAAATGACTTTGGGCTACCTATTTCAAATGGGCTGTCCACAGAGGGGGATCCCTTGCATAACACCCACTTGTATTTAGCCTGGCCACAAAAAAAAAGGTATGCGCATCAAAACAGGTGCTGAACTGGGAATGGGTGTCAATATTTACCCTGTGGCAAAATACGGTGAAATGGTTATTTGACCCTTCGAAAATGACTTTTTCCTAAATAGGAAGCTAACCCCCGCCTTGTGTAGGTAACTACAGTATATATCTTTTTTTTTTTCTACTTAAATTTTTTTTATTGAGTTTTCAGAAAGTCAAAACAACAACATCTTTGTATCACCTTGACTGCGGCGCAGTGGAGTTTAACAATAACGTAATAATGCCTGACTAAGCGGCCGAAAACCTATCTCAGTAATAACACGAAACGCAGAACACCACGTAGAGAAGGTTAGGGAGGGAGAGTGGCAGGGGTCCTGTCTGTGTTTTAACTCTGTGCCACAGGGTTTAGATCAGGCCTGCACAACTCCAGTCCTCGAGGGCCACAAACAGGCCAGGTTTTCAGGATATCCCTAAATCAGCACAGCTGGGCCAATTAGTGGCTCAGTCATACTGAGCCACTAATTGAGCCAGCTGTGCTGATTTAGGGATATCCTGAAAACCTGGCCTGTTTGCGGCCCTCGAGGACTGGAGTTGTGCAGGCCCGGTTTAGATATTCCTTCAGTTCTTTACGTGAAGTCTCGGCTGTAATGTGGCTAGGCCCTCATCTACAACGGCCCGTATTCTTGGCCTATATCTCTTCCTCTCAGAGCCCTTCCGCCCGTCAGAGGGGAACGCATCTAACACTATCGTAGCCACGCGGTGGTAACTACATATCGTGACGCTGTGTGCTGTGGTGTTTAGAGGTACAGTAAAGTTAACGCCTCGGCTGCGTGTCGCTGGTCCTGAAACACAAAACGGCAAACGCCCCATTTTTGGCCCCCACCCCCATGATCTGATTCTGTAGGGTTGCTGCTTTAACAACCAAATTTATAAAATCACTAAAAGTGTTTTGGGATCGAAAAAAAACCCCAAATCTGGTTGAATGCAGCGTTCACATTGAGAAATGTGCATTTCTTTTCACTCATGGCCCAGTTTTGCAGCTGTCTGCTCCCCTCCTCCAATCCCCTCTATTAGGTAGCCTGCACACGTTGCAGTACCTCATACTGACCACACCGTGGCGCTCGGTCAACACGTCCCAGCAACTCAGGAGTTTTAGGGTCGTGTCTGCGATGCAGCTAGAGGCTAAACTGGAGGGGCGTGGTTATGCAGATGAGGAGGTGTGCGTGCTGATACAGAGGGAAGCGCTGGGCGTGGCTTGCGGTCACCTGAAGGTGTATAGGATGCCTGCGCTGCTGGTTCCCCTGGCTCTGTGCTGCTGCTGCTGTGGGATTGTGCTGCTCGCGTGTCGGTTCCCAGGCTTCTGCTGCTGCTGCCTCCCTCAGAGCCTCATGGCTCGGACAGAGAAGCCCTTCTTCAGGATCGCGTGAGTCCAGGGGGAGCCTGTCCTGCCGCATGTGATGGGGAGAGGGGCTGCATGCATGTGTAATATATATCTATACAGTACCCTGCATACATATATCAATATACAGGGTATTATATGTGTGTTTGAGTTGATCTGTAGTACAGAGGGCTCTCCTGTATATATTGCTGTACATACATGGCTGTGCTGTATGTTGAGCAATGTCCTATTTGCAATGTTCTGAGTGCTCAATGCTATTTGTAGTCCTATAGGCTATGATCTAGTTTGTATGAGGGTGCTGATCCAGTGCAGATAATAGGATATATACGTCTGTGTGTGTCAGAGAATTATATGGCATCAGTGTCATACAGCATTATGCAGACTCAGAGTAGCCACACATCCCTGGCTTTGCATGACTGGGCCAGATTACTGGAGTGGGCGATCAGAGAGTATCTTTAATGTGCTGTGAGATATCGGTACATAGTGTGCAGGTGGCATGGGATTAAATAGTTTGCACTGAGATGTACAGAGGATTCGGTGGGTGTATAACTGGGCGCATTGCACTGTGTTAGCACTGGGCTGCTGATCAGTTACAGCACATGTATGTTACACACGGTGCAGCCTGCAGTCACATGTATAGGAGCAGAATACAGCATCATTTACGGAAACCGCCAGAAGATAATCGCTGCCGGGCGCACACCGCGAATGGGAAAGGCTGATAGAACGGAACTATCCGGGGAGTCGGGGCAAATATTTTGTAAGCACAGGTTTTAACCCCTACAATGCCTACGGGTCGTTGCTATCCCCTCTGGTAGCCCTCTGCCAAATATACCGCTGACCCCTAATACCAGCACACCCCCCCCCCCCTGTAACTGTGGCCTCCTGATCATCATTCTACATAAATATTTTGGTTTCACGTCACTGGATGAGTTACTGTATGTAGTCACGGGTATGCCGCTCTCATTCACTGGCTGCCCGGTAGCCCTGGCACAGGAGTGGCCATCTCCAGCCCTCAAGAGCCACCAACAGAACAGGTCAGGTTTTTAGAATATCTCTGCTTCAGCACAGGTGGCTCAGTCAATGATTGGGAAAAAGAAATAAAAAATTAGACAGAATTTGCGCTCACTCTCTTATATACAGTAGGGCCCCGCTTCTTGTCGATCCGTCAATACGGTGGTACTGAGAAGGTAAAGTCCGCACATGCGCAGAAAAGGGGCCGCCAAGTCCACGCATGCGCAGAAGGGACGGCATAGGGGGTAGGAGAGACGGGAAATCACCGGTCGACATAGCAAATGCTATGTTCCGCTTTTCGGCGATTTGCGGAGGCGGCACGGAACCCGCCGTATGAGTGGGACCCTACTGTAATTCCCTAAAAACGTAGCGGATAGGAACTGCCCCCGAGGTTCCTGTGCTGGGATCTTGGAGACGATGGAGCACCTCCTCCTGGAGTGCCCCAACGCAGTGGAGATGTGGGAAGGCGTGGCCGCCTCATTACGGATGCCAGATTTAAAGGGTCAAAACTATTGTGATATAGTATATGGTGTGTTTAGGGATCACTTGCAGGGTTACAGCGGTAGCACAGTGGTGTTAATCAACGCACTTGTGCAATATAGGTTTGGGGATCACCCGCAGTCTTCTCTCCACAGAGTGGGATCTCGTGCCTGTAACCTGTGCAGGGGAACAGGTTATAGAGCAGATAAAGAAAATAAAGCAGGGGGAGAGAGTCAGGTGGGATACGAAGTCCTGGGAGAGAAGATGGGCCGGGGTTCAGATATAAGTGTGGAAATACTTTCTCTATACAGTGTAAATATTCTGAAAAAATGGTATATTTTAATTTAAGTTTGTTGCTTTTGTATTGATATGTTTGTAAATATGTTTTGTTTTTTTATAAATAAAAAATACCCTACTGTAATTCCCATGGAGGTGCTAGGATCCTGCATCTGTACCGCCAGACGCACGCAACTATAAAACAACCATACTGGATCAGCACTCCAAAATAAATCAAAGAAAATGAAAGACTTAATATTCTTTCAGCCACTAATTGAGCCACCTGTGCTGAAGCAGGGATATCCATAATAGCCGACTTGTTGGCCCTTGAAGACTAGAGTTGGCCACTCCTGCCCTAGCAGAATGTGGTGTGCCAGTTGTCCCAGAAGAACGTGTTTTTTGGTTTGAACAGGGGAGCTGAAGCTATGTGCTACAAAAACATGTCTATTCATAGTTCCGATGACACGTCCCTGTAACACCAGCCCCTCGTCTTCACACCTAGTAACTCAACTTTGCTGTGATGGTTTTGAGCGCACGCAACACCCCGTGCAGTATTAATACTACCAAATGTGTGATTTCTTTTATTTATCTTGCCACTGGCAGTTTACATGGCTCCTTACATAAAACAATATAGGCACAATAGCTATGCATGTGCAAGTTGGAGCGTAAGCTCTTTGGGCCAGGAACTCCACATGTTTTTGTTTTGTGTTGTCTTGCATATTGACCCTGTAATGTGCTGAGCACATGGTTGGCAACATAGATTAAAAAATAAATAAAAATACATTGCAAAGGACACTGCAAACCCCGTTGCAAAATATAACTCTTCAGTGCAAACGTATCTCTCCCACAGGTGATCTGCCTTATCAAAGGAAGCCGTCTTCTCCTGGGTACATGCCTGTGAGAGCTGGTGAGCGTCAGTGCTGCCCAGCGCCGCTCCCTGCACCATGTCCCAGGCCTTCTCCTGGGTACATGCCTGCGTGAGCAGGTGAGCATGGGCGTCAGCGCTGCCCAGCGCCGCTCCCTGCACCATGTCCCAGGCCTTCTCCTGGGTACATGCCTGCGTGAGCGGGTGAGCATGGGCGTCAGTGCTGCCCAGCGCTGCTCCCTGCACCATGTCCCAGGCCTTCTCCTGGGTATATGCCTGTGAGAGCTGGTGAGCATGAGCGTCAGTGCTGCCCAGCGCCGCTCCCTGCACCATGTCCCAGGCCTTCTCCTGGGTACATGCCTGCGTGAGCAGGTGAGCATGAGGCGTCAGCGCTGCCCAGCGGCCGCTCCTGCACCATGTCCCAGCCTTCTCCTGGGAAATGCCTGCGTGAGCGGTTGAGCATGGGCGTCATGCTTGCCCAGCGCGCTCCTGCACCATGTCCCAGGCCTTCTCCTGGTAATGCCCTGTGAGAGCTGTGAGCATGAGCGTCAGTGCTGCCCAGCGCCGCTCCCTCACCTGTCCCAGGCCTTCTCCTGGGTATATGCCTGTGAGCAGGTGAGCATGAGGCGTCAGCGCTGCCAGCGCCGCTCCCTGCACCATGTCCCAGCCTTCCTCCCTCCTGGGTACATGCCTGCGTGAGCAGGTGAGCATAGCGTCAGCGCTGCCACGCCGCTCCCTGCACCATGTCCCAGGCCTTCTCCTGGGTAATGGCTGCGTGAGCAGGTGAGCATGGCGTCAGTGCTGCCCAGCCCCTCCCTTGCACAATGTCCCAGGCCTTCTCTCTTGGGTTAAATGCCTGGGAGAGCAGGTGAGCATGAGCGTCACTGCTCGCCCAGCGCTGCTCCTGCACACCATGTCCCAGGCCTTCTCCTGGGTATATCCTGTGCGGAGCGGTGAGCATGAGCGTCAGCGCTGCCCAGCGCCGCTCCCTGCACCATGTCCAGGCCTTCTCCTGGACATCCTCTGCGTGAGCAGGTGAGCATAGGTCCAGCGCTGCCCAGCGCCGCTCCCCCCTGCACCATGTCCCAGGCCTTCTTCTCCTGGGTACATGCCTGGCTGAGCAGGTGAGCATGAGCGTCAGCGCTGCCCAGCGCTGCTTCCCTGCACCATGTTCCCAGGATGGATGTCGCTCAGG
>CM071574.1:5423527-5444907 GCA_036426205.1 Ascaphus truei
TGTGTTTTCCATGGTCCTTCTTGTAGCGACGGAGCCAGCTGTGCTGAAGCAGTAGACGACTATTGAGCCTACCTGTGCTGAAGCCGGGAATCTGAGAACATCGACCTGTTGGTTGGTGGGCCCTTGAGGACTGGATGTTTGCCACTCCCTGTACGTGGGGGAATGAGGGGGGTTCTCCCAGGATGGATTTCACCTCTGCTCGTAGGGGATAATATGGACGAGCGCCTTTTCAGCACAAACATGGTTAATCAGTAAAACAATCAGTGTCTCGTCGTGGTCCCAATTCCATTGGAACACAATAGGCTCGATACCTAAATATTCACATAATCCTAAAGCCAGGGAAAATAACTCAATGAAGGGTTAGGGCTGAAGTTTGTTCTCATTGGTAATTAAAATCGCTAGTTCACCAGCCGGGTGTTAGTTCGTGTAAATCGGGGAAATCATTGGGTGTGCCTCCTGCAGAATAACTTTCAGTGATCCTTTTTCCTGAATAGCAGCGATTTTTCGATTTGTCCCCATATAATATTAACCCTCTAGCTGCCAGAGGCTCTGAAATCACCTCGCCACTGCAGTTTACCTGGCTCCCTTTTGCTCAACAGTTGTTACATGTTAAGAAAGAGAGATCGGTGTATCGCATGGCTGCTGGAATGTTAATCCAAATCATTACTGTCAAACGACGGCACCGATTGTGCTGCTTCGTGGCCTCTTCACCTACATTACTGGCCCCGGTCACCCTGGTAGCTGGGGGGCTGAAAATGCGATGGTGATACTGCAGGAGAGGAGTGGCAACGCAGTCTTTCGGGCCCACCAACAGGCCAAGTTTCTCCAGGCTATCCTGCTTACACAGCGTGGCTCACAATCCGTCCCTGCTTCAGACAGGCTTGATGAGTGACTCTCGATTGTGCACACCTGTGCTGAAGCAGGGACTGATGATGGCCACCTGTGCTGAAGGGATAGCTGAAACCTGACCTGTTGGTGGCCTTGAGGACTATAGTTGGCTGCACGTTCCCTTGGTAATAGGCAGTACGACCGACTACATCTAAATTCGGTAAGCAGGAGTACCAATGTGACGAAGCGACCATTCTTACATGTGTGTAGGAAAGGCAGTGTGGCTACCAAGGGTTAACCGGCAACATGCAGCGAGCTGCCTTGCTTTGGAGTGAGGGTGTTAATGTTCTGGTCTACTGGGGTTCTTTAGGATAAGCCACGCTGACACGCGCTTCACTTCTCACTGAATGGGAAGTAAACATCACGGAGATGTTTGCAAAGCCGCATTGGACGGTTTCTTCTATATTTTATTTGGATTTCTGCAGCACCCCCCCCCGCCCACTCCTGGCCGTCCGGGGCATGAACCTCACCGTTTTTAACCCTTGAGGGACCCTGGTTCAGACGGTTTATCTACCGTTAAAGGCACCAGCATTGTCCTCTCAGAGATGGCAAACTGCCAGATATCCCTCATCAGCATGGATACTAGAAGTAACATCGGTTACGCCTTTTACCGACCGGTGTTAGTTACTCGGGTCCCGGAGCTGACAATAGTGCCTTCCAGCTCTGGGAAGTTCGTTCCCATACTTTCCAAAGACCACTAACGGAAAAAAGAGTGGGAGTTTGCGTTAATGGTGCAGACTCACAGCTCGTTGTGTTGAGTAGGGGGTCTCGGCTCAGGTCCACAGCAAATATTTCGCTCCGCAGCGCCCTTCTGCGAACAAAATGGCAGTTTTTTAAATTCCCGCGTTCCGACGGCTAATAGGAAGCCGTCGTTTGACAGGATTGTAGGGCAGTATTCCTAGTTGGGCTCGCTTGACGCAGGGAGCTTTTAAATATGTCGGGATGAACGTCGCGGCAGCTACGTCTGGCTTGCATCTCAGGATGGTCTAGACAATTAGCATGCGGCGTTTCACGCTCGGCCGACATTTGACCGTCGGTGTTGTTATCTCATTACCCTAACAACCTTAACCCCTGATCCTAACACGAATCGCGTACCTCAGGACGAAAGGTCCCTCGGCAGATGAAGGGCTGTGTCTTAAAGTCCCTCTCCGTCTCAGGAACTACGGGTCCCCAGCTTTAAATAAACCCGATTTGACTACAGGGCCCCCCTGCTTCCCGTTCTAGATAAAAAAGAGCGGGGCGGAGAGAACATTACAGGGTAGGTGTGTGGGGGCAAACTGGCGCTACCCGATTTGGTTAATCTCTTCAGTCCCAGGTTGTAAAACAATGCGATGGCAAAGTGAGAGTGATCCCCCGTCACGCGGGTACGCTCTCCTTCGGACATGTGCGGGGACCTGGATTTTGCATGGATTCCGAAGAGAGGAGTTGGGTATAACTATGAATGTCGGAGGATCACACACGAGATTTCGTCTGGGTACACACGCCGCTTGTGTATCCCTGTTCCTCCACGCGATCCCGGCGGGAACACCTCTCACAGGGCGTGTGTATTTTGGGGATAAGAGGGTTTCTGTTTTGTTCATAACGCATCAACTATTTTCGTTATTAGGGCAGTTAAAAGGTAAATTTTACATTTAATTATGACGTACAGTGTTATTATTTATTTTATTTATTTATTAAAATATTTACAGGAAGTAATACATTGAGAGTTACCTCTCGTTTTCAAGTATGTCCTGGGCACAGAGTAAAACAAAATAATACATGGTTACAAATACGTTACATAAATGAACAAGGTATACATTATATACAAGATCACTTGCAAGCACAGTTAAAGAAAATATATATATTTGAGCGTTGAAACAGTTACAGACCAGATTAAATTGTAGACAGCCTTAGATTTGAAAAGAACTTAAGCTGGTGGTGGTATGAGAGTCTCTGGTAGGTGTTCCAGTTTTGGGGTGCACGGAAGGAGAAGGAGGAACGTCCGGATACTTTGTTGAGTCTTGGGACCTATGATAGTCTTTTGGAGTCTGATCTCAGGTGATAGGTAACTGCATGTGGTAGGGGTGAGAGGCTTGTTCAGGTAGGATGGTAGATCTGCCCAGAAAGTATTTGAGGGTGAGACAGGAAAGGTGAACTTTGCGCCTAGACTCTAGTGATGACCATTAGTTCTTTGGCACATTTCGCAGTGTGATGTGTGTTGTAGTGCATGTGTCATGGACCAACGGCCTGTGGCTTGTTGAGGAACCACAGAGAAATGAGGGGGGGGGGGGGGTTGATTACAATGTTTGCTCTCTAATTGAACCTATTTACCTTTGTAGTGACTCCTTATTTCTGGACACGCTTTAATCCCTTAGTTTTATTAAATTGGGATTTTGTTCTGTTTCTGGGAACAAGGAGGCCAAGGACTCTGGTGGAAGCCCTAAAACTTACCCTAAGATGAATCCTGCTGGTGACGGTGGAATTGGGGGGGGGGGGGCCGCGGTGGAGGGGCTGGGTGAGGAATTTGGGGTTGAGGGTGCTCATCTTGTGGCCTGCATGGAGGTGGGGGGCCGCTCGTTTGCTGGTTACTCCTCACACACATGTTTATTGTCCACGTGGGTGAGTGTAAGAAGAAGTCCGTTGCTTAGACACAATGCCGCTGACCGTCACGCGTACTAATTTCTTATTTATCACACTTTTCTGGTGTAAATGCTGCTCTCGGATGTTACCGGTGCACACACAGACCATGTCTCATTTTACAAACATCAATAACCCTTTAAGATTGCAGTTTTTTGGCTGAGTCATTATCCGAGTGTCGAACGAGGCCCTGGCACGCTGTCCCTTGGGAGGTGCAGAGAACGTGTTATGGGCTCTATAAAGGGTTTTAAATACTAAATGGGTGCAAAATACACCATTACGAATCCAGTGGTCGCCCTTTATATGGATGTGATACTTGCGCATTGCTATGAGCTGGTACTTGGCTCTCCTTCTGTATAATGTTATGAGGCAGTTGTGGTTTTATTGGGGCTTGGACACAGCGATTGATACTGTTGTGCTTTATACTGCTGCGGGGCCTATAATTAGCATTCTGGTGGCTACGCATGCTACACATTCCTGAATTCAAATGCAGTTCAGTATCTTCGCCAGCGTTGCTGTTGAGGGATCCCCCGCGTGGGGTCCGGTGGAAGGCAGCTAGGCTTTACGATGTCCTTTCTGAAAATGACGGTGTAGGTGTTAGCGGAGACGGGGCGCAACCTGATTTCTCGCTATTCCCTCCGGTTTCCGGCCTCTTCCTGCTGCCGCGAGGGGGAACATGGGCGCGAGGGCAGGCCCCGTGTGGGTTACAAATGTCGGATATTCAAACGCTAAGCAAAACGATTAAACAAAGGTTGAAAATGTTCTGCTTTTTTCGGTGTTAAATTGCAAATCCGGTGTATGATGGGAAATGAGATTTGGGGTAAAAATAGAACTTCTTATATAGATATAGATCTCGCATTTTGGCTTGGAACCAAAGACCAAAAAACCAGGAAAATAGTACAGTAAATAAATGTGGAATTGGAGGAGGCTGCACCTTTTTATATTGTATAGGACCACACTATTCTTTTTTCAGGCAGATGGTCCATGGCGCTCCAGTTTGAGTACTTAAGCCACAAGGGGGGAGGGTGTGAATAGGGGTTACCCCTTAAACTGCGATGGTGCAGATCAGTGTGCTACCGCATGGAAATTCCCACTGACTTAAGGCTGCGTCCATAGGACAGGCCGCGCTGAGCCGTGCGGACACTCCGCGCTGAGCCCCTGCATCCTCAATGAGGATGCCTTGAGAGGGGGCTCACGCGAGCGTCCGCAGGCGTGCTGAGGCTTTGAAATTTTCAGCCGACAGCCAAGCTGTTTTTCAGCGCGCTGTCGGCTGATAACATCCAATCAGCCTGAAGCAGCGTCAACGTCACAACGCCGTGACGTTGACGGCGATTGGCCCAGCGACGTCACTGCCCCGCCTCCAACCACCTCCCCTCGGCTCCCTTCTCGCACGCTGGCTCGCCTGCAAGTCCATGGAATGGCGCTGACTTCAGCAGGCGAGCGTCAGCGCGCCTCCGCTCTGCTGAACCTTGTATGGCCCCCCGGCCTTAGTGTGGAAACTCCCTATCGCTGTTTAATGAAAAACTGAGTTTACAGGTGCAATGCCAACATTGCGAAACCAATTTAGCTAATCATTGCTTTCCTTTAAACACATCAATATACTTAAAGCAATCATTCTTCTTGATAAAAGGGTTACACCCCAAACATCAAGGCCTTCTCAGGTGTTCCGGGCCACTAATATTCTTTTTTTTTTTTTTTGGTATTGTCATAAGACCATTAAAATATTCTGTGTTAATAACCTAGTACACAACAGGTTAACTTGAGTTAAAAGTTACAGTTTAAAAATCCATTATATTGTTTTGTTGTGGTTCAGCCCAGAGGACCCAGCCAGGTTTTGTGTGATGGTCTAAGGGTGACCGCCTCTGGGATTGTGGGGGTATTTAAACCTCACATGCACAACTGCGTTTTATTTTTTTGACAGGGAAAATAAGTATGAACGCCTAACCTTGGGTTGCCATTGATGGCCCAATACAATGATGTGTATATTATGGAGGTCTGATGACCGTACCCAAACCTATGTAGAGGACCTGGGTGTCATCCTGAAAGGGGGCCTCACATTCCGGAAATCTCCCCCTGTACGTAGCAGAGAGAGGTGACGAACAGGTCACCATTCCGATATCTTGGGTCTGATGTGATGCACAGGAATAAAATAAAAAAAATACATATTTCTAACAAGCACGTTGAGCTTTTTCAGAAGCCCAAGGGAGTCTTCCCCCAAAGAGCGTTTCCCCACCACGTGTCCACTACGCCAGCAGCGTGGTCTCGTCAAAAATCCAGGGGGAGCATGGGAGAATTCAACAAAACAGAAAAAACACAGCTACGTGCAGATGTATAAATTGGGTGAATTAATAAGATAAAGATATCTTGGCTCCTATGTGATGCTAGACATATAGAACACCCACAAGCTCATATTGAACCCCCGAAATAGCCACAACATATATATGTGTCACAGAGGAGTGCTACTGAGCATGGCAATATACATTTAAAACCAGAGACGAACATGAAACACAGACAGAGCTCAATGCACATCCAGCAAAACTTTATACACAGTACAGTGCCTAAATATACGTGTATATTTATCTATTAAATAAATGGTCTTTTAGTTTAACATTTTGGCCAAATTGTTGTAAGCCCCTGAGCTACTCACGGTGTGGCAAGTTGTTATGGGCACATCAAAACCTTGGAAGTCTGTTCTTTTTGGGATCGAGAAGTTGGTACCTCCAATATGAGTTAAAGGGACCGTTGCGCAGATAGAAATTGTATACATTTTATATATTAAAAAGAATAAGAATCGCACTCACAATATGTGCAATAATAAAAAGCATGTAACACAAAATAATGTAAAGTGCTCGACGTCATGATTGTCTCACCACCACCGCTCCCACGGGTGTCGTCAGTGGGCTCCTTGGCGTCCTCCTCCCCGTTCCAAAAGGCGCGTGCACAGTAGTAATTTCATCAAAGAAGGACAGAACCGCTTGAAAAACCTGGAGTTTGTCACTTTTTTTCCTCCTCCCTCGCCCCAGGACACTCTGATATGAGTCTGCCCAAAGGCAGCAGCCAAAGGGTGTCTGTCCTGGAAAGGAATTTCTATTCTCGCTCCCTCTGTTAACCCCCCCCCCCCCCCCCTTGCAGCTCTGCCTGCTAGCTTTATTGGATGTAAGCTCTCCCTGCAGCTTCACTCCTAGTGCAGATGGAATGGATACATTGTGTTACTTTTCTCTCTCCAGTCTGCTAGGCCCTGGTTATCCTGGCAACATCTCCAGTCCTCCAAGTTAAATGGACTTTTTCATCCTCCCCTGTCTGTTTTCACAGGTAGTTTAGCCCTGACCCTATTCCCATGTTACAAGCAGTACTCACGTCCTTTTCCTTCCTGGCACTGGCTGAGTGAGTACTCCTGCTATACCCCCCCTTGTCAAGGCCATTTCCTTTTTACCTGCCTCTGATTATCAAGCACCCACAGAGAAGCACTTTCTCACCACAATATACCATCCACAAGTGCCTGTATATGCTTGATGCTTTCTCAATAAAGTGAAGACAATATAGCAGGACGTGGTGTGCTTTGGAAAGGGGGCCGAGTTAAAGCTAGCTGGAGCTATTCACACATCACACGTGACCCTGGTTCCAGGATAGTGTCAGCTGTTTGCTGCTGATGTTTAGAGATGCTCTGTTACAATTCCCATAAACATATATTGTCTCTAACTGTCCATGAAATGTCTAAATTGAATATATAACCGCTGTTCATTTAATGTTAACCATGTTATTGTCCTCATAACTGTGCTTAGGACATACGTGAAAACGAGAGGTAACTCAATGTATTACTTCCTGGTAACACCTTTTATAAATAAAATGATGCTGAATGTAGTTAAGTTTCATATGTAAGAGATCCATCTGTCCATCAAAGAGCATATCAAAGTTGATCTGAAAATGGACGTTTTTATCAGCCGAGCCCGTTGATGCGGCTCACAATATTCTTGGCGCAATGGTCATAAATTCAGTGTTTCTTTTTATTCATAAGAAAACTCTTTCCCCCAAACCTTAATGTCACAAGCGATTTTAAAGGGGAGTTCAGGACATGCTCAGAACGTGGGCTGATTCTGTTCTCAATACAAGGGGTTTTAGAATAAAAATTATGCATTTGGGATATGGATTTAGAATTTAACACGACGTGTGTTTTTATGCCACCAAGACACGTGAATTCTCATTTTCCAAACTCCAAAGACCTCTCTTGGGCGGGAACCGATGTTGTACGTTGATAACGTGTAGATTCCCGTTTCCCCTGTTTATTTTATGCAACTGTCTGCGTTTCTTGTGACATTACAGAAAACAAATAAACTAGGCACTGTACTACTTTTTCTATATTAAATCTAAAATTGAATAAATACTGCTTTTGACCTCTGCATTTTTTTGAAGAGTAACTGCATTTTCAGACACTTTTTGCTGCGTTAGATTTGTGTTTAATTGCATATTTCTCGTAGTAAAACCGGGATCAGATAGAAATTGATAACACATTCTGTGGCAGCGATTTGAGGTTATATCTGTCATGGATTGAGGGGAAATAGTAGTATGTTCTAACCCTGGTCACTTGCTCACAGGTCTGCCGTGCCGTTCCTGACGGGTATACTATGATTTTCTGTATTTTTATTTTTTAGATGTCATGTGAAACTTTTTTTCCTCCCATCCCCCCACTTTTTCTAGAGACGTGTGCACTCTTGGGAGCGTGTTATCGCCGCATCAGGTTACTGAATATACTTCAAGCAAACATTTGGCTAACTTGGTTTCTATGGCTATTAAGAAGAATTTTGTGTTGCCTTGGGGGTGTGTGAATGGGTGGGGGGGGGGAGGGGTGTTTCTCCACCTCTTGCCCAGCTTGCTGCCCCTGTTAGTGCGTTTCCCACCTCCCCCGGGGTATTACCTCAGTATTACCCCTGCAGCATGGCGTATCTTGCAGACCGGGTAACAGCAAGCATGGTCAATGTAACGCCGATAATGTGACACTATGGAAGCCTGCCAGGGTTACACGCTGGGCTGTGAGCCAGGCTCAACGCTTCGCTTAGCGCTGTTTACATATCATTAACCGGTTCCTCTCTGGGGAGTGCGAAATGTACATATCATTAAAGTCTGCTGCACCGCACTTGGCAAACGAGGTTAAAGGCGGAGTCCCGTCTAACATTTTAATCGTATAATGATAGTTATTACAAAGCATAGACCCCCACCGCCGCGTGACGCCTACCGTTTTTATATCCAGCCATCCCAGATGTGTTTTAAATAGTCTCAAAGGTCGTAAATACACTACTAAACATACCACGTGTGGTGCATTCACATGACTCAGAATTAAACATACCACGTGTGGTGCATTCACATGTCTCAGACACATCTGCAACATTGTCTTTTCCCCACGGTAGCCAGGGATTCTGGGTAATGCCCAGACATGCAAATGCGCGCCCAGTGGGTCATCTACCGGTTCTGCACTTCTTTAACCCAGGCTGTGCTGAAAAGCTGTGCAATACGGCAGGCAGAAGCTTTGTAGGGTTCCATGTTAAAACGGATGACAAGTAACGAGTGACACACGGCAAGTGTGTCATTACCCAGAATCCCTGGCTGCAGTGGAGGCGTTCTTTGCTAAGCGATAATGGGGGAACGACTGGGAATACAGACGGTCGCCAACGAAGTCCGTGACTGCTGAAAGTCAGTAAGGCTGATGTGCAAATCAGTGAGTTTATTTAATATACTGCGACTGCGATTTCCCAGTGCTGAAGATGTGTCGTTGTACCTCCCCCCCATCCCCAGCATAATAAAGGATCAGCCCCCCTACATTAAAAATAATCTCCCCCCTTTTTTTTCTGCGAGATTAAAATGGTGCTCTCCATAGAGACCAGTGCAGTCTACAGGTTATCATGGTAACTAACATCAGAACAGAACACTTTATTTTTATTAAAGGGCGGGACTCCCATAGGTTATTCTGGGGGAACTCCATGTGCTGTTCTGTTTGTTTTATTGAACATCACGGGACTTTCTAGTGACCGAGAGTGGATCACATGGGTTTGTTAGTCGGACTTTCTAGTGACCGAGAGTGGATCACATGGGTTTGTTAGTGCGGAGCGAGTCGTCTGCTTAACAAAGGCTGCGTTCGTGTTAGTGAAGGGGTTAAATCCGACGCTACAATGCCACATACTGTAACAGATGCCAAGCACAGATCGCATTATAATCGCATCTGCTGCATTCAGTGATTAAAATGGCTAAAGAAGCTAGTGAAAAAAGATCGACATTTATCACATTGGAGGGAATCTTGTATTATAGAGGGGTTTAAGCATTATTTATGCTGGAACAATAGGACGGGACGTTGTAAAATACTGTTTTTCCTTTAAAAAAATAAAAAAAACACATATATTGGAGTTGTTTGCAGATTATTATTTATATGGGGTGTGAAAACGTTTGTGTCCCGCTGCTGGAATGTAACGCTAGTAGCCTGTTTTTGCTAGAAGAATGTGGTACCACAGCTGTGCTGAATCACTTGTTTTTCCTGCCATCAGCAGGGCAGGGGGTCAGTCTATCCCGAAATCCTACAATTCAGTGAGACCGCTTCCTGTGCGCTGCTGCCGCTGCCAGGTGGGATCTAACTAAGCAAAGGGGGGAGAGAAACGCTGGGATAAAGTTAGACCAGCAAAGCCATAAATACTCTGGGAATGTTACCAAACCCTCTTATACCCTGCTAACACGATTATATAAAGAAGCGGACACTGCCAGCTACAGTACCGCTCCAATAATAGAATAACCGTTCTTACCAAAAGGGACAGGCCTCCTCTTACTGACGTGAGCGCATATATTGTTCCCTGCAGGTGATTGGCACTTTTTTTTTTTTTTAATTTCAAAATAATGTACAACAAATAAAAATCCACCATGTGAGCACATTCACATGTCCGAGACAGGTCCGCAACAATACTTTTCCCCTTTATATCTTAGAACAGCGGTGCACAAAACGGGGGGGGGGGGGGCGTCGGTTAGAGAACCTAGGCCCCTCCCCCCCTTCCCCCTTGAAGGCATTAAATGCTGGGGAGCGCGTGAGGCCTCTCTAAACTTACTCATTAATTTTTCAGTGACACGTCACCATGGCCACCCGGCGACAAAAGACGCGGAGGGGGGGGGGTCACGTAACATCACATAACCTTGCGGCGTCAAAAGACGCCGGAGACGAGCAGGGAGAATGAGTTTGCGCACTCCTGTCAGACTATAGTGCTTCTGCTGCAGCAATGGATTCTGGGTAATGACATGAAAATGAGCCCTGTCACCCTTGCTACTTGTCCATTTTAAGCCCCCCCTCCACCTCCCATTAGCTAAATATGTGAGCCCAGGACCTCCATGAGATTAGAATTGCACAGGACCTGCTCCTTTTTCACAGGAAAGCAACATTTTAACTTTAAGGGTGGAGGAATATTGTTTGTAAGGAATTTCTTACATTTTATATGTATCTTGCTAATTGCGGCCCTGTGGATGGACGTTGGTGACATTGTGTCGTTCCACCTGCATCATCCTCTCCGCTCGTCTTCTAGGGGACGTTGCGATCTGAGCCCAAAAATAAGGTTATTTTAGAATCTTCTAGTTCATGTCGAGATTATCTATAACTTAACTTTTTTTTTTTTTCACCTGTTAATTTGCTGCGTGAGCTGCTAAAGAGTGGGAATGGCAGCGGCCATTTTAACCTCCCAGTGACGCACATTTTCCGAGTTTTGAAAAAAAATGTTTTTTTCATGTAATGGGTACGAGCAGGCTGCTTTTTCCTTATCTGTACAGAAAGCAGGGGGTCTTCACAGCTGAACCGCGTTCATTTCATCTCCAGGGGGTACTCCCTGCTCCCCGAGATGCTTCCCGGAGAAGATGCCCTCGGTCACCTCCTAGAGGTTTAAATCCCCTGCGTAACGTGAGCCAAAGATGTCGCGGTTTCCTATTGGCCCACGGGAGATTTAAACCTCCATTTTGGTCAAATATTCCAGATGTATATTGAAGACCAATAACGGCCGCTACGACCCTGCCACCTCTGCTGTGTCTCGGCTGTTGTTTCTAATTGCGTCTGAGCTGCTGACAACACCTGAGCAGCAAACGGTCCCCTGCAGCAGGGAGGTGCTGATAATATTCGGGTCTTTTGAAGTTGTCTGTCTTCACCTGGTGCTTCTAAAGGAACATTTCTGGGAATGCTGCATGAACCATTAGATTTATAGGAAGATCAGCAAGGGAGTGCGGCAGGGAGACACCGCGTCACCTCCGCGTCTCACAGCTGCACGGGAAGAACTGTACAAGTCATTGAACCGAGAGGGGAAAAAGGAATACAAATCAATGTTGAATACTTGTCACCTGCGATTTGCAGAGGACATTGTTATTTTTTGCCAGAAGACCTCAAGCCGCAAAGAAAACTCGCTGAAGCAAGGAAGAATGTGGCATCTGTAGGAATCTCGGCAAGTCACCAAAGTCATCCGCAAATGTGTCGGCTCTGCAAAGATCAAAATAAATGGAATAAAACTAGAAGTAGTCTGTCCGGTCTGTCCGTCAAATCAGCTTTATTGGCATGACGAAAGAACATTTCAGTATTGCCAAAGCGTCAATAGTAAGGGGTGGGGGACAATAATTACACGAATACTAGGGGGTAGGGTATAATGATTGCACGGTATGTGGGTAACAGTGTCGCACAGGGGTGTGGGGGTTAGTGGACGTCTCTCAGCTTGTGGCAGGTGCTGATATAGTGTGCAGCCAGTTCTGCTGTGGTTTCATCTTCTCCCAGGAGGATCGCTATTTTTTGGTTCTCCTCTATATTATTGAAGTTCTGGATAACAGCAGTTAGTTTCTCTAGGTGGGCACTCCTCACTTCAGAGTATTGTGTGCAACGCAACAGGAAGTGTGTTTCATCTTCTACCTCTCCTAGCTCACATCGCTGGCACAGTCTCATCTCCCGGGGCTTCCAGTTCTGTCTGTGTCGCCTGTTTCTATTTCTAGGCTGTGGGCACTTATTCTGTACTGGCCCAGGGTCTGTCTCTGTTTTGGGTCTTTTACCTTCAGTAGGTAGGGTGCCAGAGTGTATTCTCTCTGTAGGTTGTGGTAGGTTTCCAGCTTCTTTGAGCGCTGGATATCATTTTCCCACATTGTCACATACTGCTTCTTCATTTCGTTGGAGATTGAGTTGATTTCTTTTTTCGGCAGGTTGTTAATCTGTGTGGGGTTTTGTCCTTGGAGTGAGAGGACAAGTTGTTTTATGGCACAGGGTTTAGTGAGGAGGTCCTGGCTTCGCATTGCTCTGTAGCAGTAAGACTGTGGTTGGCTCTTGTTTAGGTGGGCCCAGAATGTCAGTGCTCTCTTTGTCTGTCTGTCTGTCTCGGGAAGTAACAATGGATGAATTTGGGTTGGAGCGCAGATGAGCCCTCGCTGTGCCCATGTGTTTCCAGAGCTGCGGTGACTGAGCTGCAGGAAGCAGCCAAAGTCAACGTTTTGAGATTACATTACACAACACGCATAAAGCTGCAGCCTTGATGTACAGGGCCGGGTGAATAAGCTCTCACACACTGCGGGGGATTGTGTTGTCAGGCTGGAATGCGTAGCGGGCTCATCCAGCGCTGAAGAGGTTACGTTAACTTAGGCTAGGCGAGCCGATTAGACACAGATGTCATGTGTCTGGTAACAGAAGGGAGGCCTGGGCCTGCATGATAATGCATTATCTATCAGCCGCCTCTCTTTCAAAGCTCGCTCAAATGTTCCAGGCGGCTTCTTTCCCCAGTGATGGATTAGAGTCTCAAGAACAATACGACACATTGAACTCGCTCACAGGGGACTGCAGGTCATTGATCTGGGGGATGGTAGGATGGGTAGAGGCCTCGGACACGAGTGAACGATGTTCAGGACTGAGTCACCATGATGGCCAAGTACCTGAATGTACTGTACTGACCCCTTGGGTGCCTAATGACGTAGGTACCACGTCTTGGTGTCTGGCACGCCCACGGCTTGTCTTGTAGGGCACACGATGTTCGGAGCTCCTGTGGCACGCTGAGCACGATCGGGGACATCTGAGGCTTGGAACAGGCGCACTCCTTCCATTCCATCAACACTTAGATGGCGGGCGGTCACAGCCCCCCTCCCCTCCCCCCCCCCCCCCCGGCAGTTGAATGGTTAAATGACATGACTTTTTTTTTCTCTGAAACTGGAGGGATGTTACAATAAAATGATGGGGGAATCCTGTAAAGCTTGATATGTTTATTGGATTTGGACTGCCAGCTATTTGGGGCTGGGGGCATCTTTTCCTAATGTCACTTTTGTGTCAAACGCTTATCCCCATCATGTGCTCCATTATGTCACGTGTATTACTGCGGTGACATGCTATGCACATGGATGGTGCTATATACAGTGGTGTGAAAAAGAAAGTACACCCTCTTTGAATTCCATGGTTTTACATATCAGGACATAATAACAATCATCTGTTCCTTAGCAGGTCTTAAAATTAGGTAAATACAACCTCAGATGAACAACAACACATGACATATTACAGCGTGTCATGATTTATTTAACAAAAATAAAGCCAAAATGGAGAAGCTATGTGTGAAAAACTAAGTATACCTTATGATTCAATAGGTTGTAGAACCACCTTTAGCAGCAATAACGGAAGTAATCGTTTTCTGTATGACTATCAGTGTCTCATCGTGTGGAGGATTTTGGCCACTCTTCTTTACAACGTTGCTTCAGTTCATTGAGGTTTGGGGGCATTGGTTTATGCACAGTCTCTTAAGGTCCAGCCACAGCATTTCAGTGGGGTGAGGTCTGGACTTTGACTGGGCCATTGCAACACCTTGATTCTTCTTTTTTCAGCCATTCTGAATGCTATACGGTGGAGGGTTTTTAGTCGCCTTTTCACCCACCATTATATATACATATATATATATATATATATATATATGTATATATATATATATGTCATGAGATATTGGGTATTTTTAATCCCTCTGGTGCTTAAGGGGTTAATGAGCTACACTTTTAAGAAAAATACAAAATTCTGAGTCTGAAAACGGCCAGAACTGTTTGTTTGAACTGCTCTGACTTTCAAGGGATTTACTTGGGAGGGGGGTCCACGTGGATGGCCCACTCAAGGTGTCAATTGAATTAATCAAGGTCTACAGACAGGGTTGGGGAAAACAGCTTCAAGGTATTTTGTAGAAGGGGTTGACTCATGAAGGTGCCCTAAGAAAGAATTGTACTTAAGTCTGGGCCAGGTTGTTACAAGTCAGATCTGAGCAGGGGCCATGCTTGGAAAGCAGGGCAGACATCATCGTCTGAACCCAGCCGCTCTCTGGGAAAAATCCATAGCATTGGTAAGTTACTGTATAGGTTTCTGTTTACCCCCCTTTTATTTTAAGAAGCTGTTCTGCCTTTATATTGTAATTGTATGTTTTATTTGTAATACCTTTCTGTAATTCAAGCACTGTATTTTATATATATATACTAGCTGAGAGGCCCGGCGTTGCCGCGGGATGTTTGTGGTGTGGGGTGGCGGGGTGGGGAGTGGTCCACGGCCCATGTGCTGTGCTTGGTAGTGCGCTTTGGCTGAACTGATGGTGATTGTAATGTGTGCTGCTTTGAGGAGGGTTGGTGCTGATGTGGGGGGGTGAGGATGGGTGTGTCCGATGGGGGAGGTGCAACAAGGTGGCGATGTGTGGGTGCTGATGGTGTTGATGGGGGCTGGGAATGGTGGGGAGCCGAGATGCCAGTGTGCTGGGGGGGCAGGGATACCGGTGTGATGTGGTGGTGCTGGGGTGTGTTGTGTGTGTATACTGTTTGTGTGTTATTGTATGTGTGTGTGTGTGTATACATGTGTGTGTGTGTGTATGTGTACGTGTGTGTGAGTGTGTATACACGTGTGTGTGTGTGTATAAGGTGTTGGTGTGATACACATGTGTGTGTGTGTGTATACAGTGTGTGTGTGTATACACGGGTGTGTGTGGTGTATACCACGTTTGTGTTGTGTATTACAGTGTGTGTGTGTCTACACATTGTGTATACATGTTTGTGTGTGTGTATACTGTTTGTGTGTATACATTGTATGTGTGGTGTGTGGGTTGGTGTGTATAAGTGTGTGTGTGTGTACATTTGTGTGTACACATGTTTGTGTTGTGTATACACAGTGTGTGTGTATACATGTGTATGTGTGATACATGTGTATGTGTGTATACACGTGTGTGTGTGTAACACGTGTGTGTGTGTATACACATGTGTGTGTAAACGTGGGTGTGTTGTGATAACACGTGTGTGTGTGTGTAATACACGTGTGTGTGTGTATACACGTGTGTGTGGTGTATACACGTGTGTGTGTGTGTATACATGTGTGTGTGTGTGTGTGTGTATACATTATGATGTATACCTGTGTGTATACGTGGTGAGGTGTTATAAGTTGTGTGTGTGTATTCTCCATGTGTGTGTGTGTATGTCTCACAGTGTGTGTGTGTAGTATCCTGTTGTGTGTGTGATGTCTCCATGTGTGTGTGTGTATGTCCATGGTGTGTGTACGTGGACATGTGTGTGAGTATAGTGTACATGTGTGTGTGTGTGTGTGTGTACGTGTACATGTGGTGTGTGTGTAACGTGTCCATGTGGGTGTGTCTACGTGTACGTGCTGTGTGTGTACGTGTGTACGTGTGTGTTATGTTGCTTGTGTGTTGTCTACGGGTGTGTGTGTGTGTTGTGTGTGTGTGTGTCACGTGTGTGTGTTGTGTGTGTGTACGTGTGGTGGGTGTGTGTGTGTGTGTGTGTCTACGTTTGTGTGCTGTGGTGTCGTGGTTACGTTGTGTGTGTGTGTCCCTGTGGTCCTTATGGCCGTGACTCTCCGCCTCAGGGAAGGGGGGGGGGGGGGGGCGGGGGGGGGGGAGGGGGGGGGTGGGGCTAGGGGGTGTGGGAAGGAGGCGGCGCTAGAGCCGGGTGGGCTGGGAGGAGGGGTGGAGGGGGGCGAGGGTGGGGAGGAGGGGGGCGGGGGGGACTGGTGGGGGGTTGGGCCGGGGAGGGGGGCGGGGTGGGGGCGAAGGAGGGGGGTGGGTGGGGGGCAGTGGGGAGAGCGCGGGTTTGGGGGCGGGGGGAGGAGGTGGGGGAGTAGGGGGGGGTGGGAAAGGGGCGAGTGGGTGTGGTGGGAGGAGGGGGGGGGGTGGGGGGGGAGGGTGGTGGGAAGGCGGGGGGTGGGGGGGGGGCGGTTGGGGGGAAGGGGGGTGGGGGGGGTGGTGGTGGGGTGGGAAGGGGGGGGGTTGTGGGGGGGGGGGTGTAGGTGGTGGGAAAGGAAGGGGGGGGAGGTGTGGGGAGTGGGAAGGGTGGGTGGGGTTGGTGGGGAGGGGGATTGGGGGGGGAGGGTGGGAAGGGGGGTGGAGGTGGGGGATTTGGTTGTAAGGGGGAGTGAAGCGGAAGGGGATGAGGGGGGGTGAAGGGGTGGGAAGGTTGGGGGTGTGAGGGGAGGTGAGGGGGGGGGGGGAGGTGGAGGGTGAGGGAAGGGGGGGGGGAGGGTGGGGGAGGGGAGTGGAAGGGGGTGAGGGTGAGTGAAGGAAGGTGAAGGGGCGAGGTGAAGGGGGGGGTGGAGGGGAGGTGAAGAGTGGGGGGGGAGGGAGAGGTGAAGGGGGGGGTGGAAGGTGGTTGGAACGGAAGGGAAGTGGAGTGGGGAGGGGAGGTGAGGGTTGGAGTGATGGGGGTGAAAGGGGGGTGAGGGGAGGGTGAAGGGGGTGTGAGGGGAGGTGATAGGGCGCTCCTCAAGCCGTTCCGGCATCGCTCAATCACCCGTCGGCAGCTCCCTCACCCGTCCGCAGCTCCCTCACCGTTTCCGGCCGGCTCCCAACGGGTCTGAGGCGGGAGGCAGTTGTTGTGGCCGCTCCCCGCTGTGTCCCGGGCGCGCTGCCCCCGCTGACTGTAGCGGCCGCCAGGGGGGGAAGGGGGTTGTGGTGAAGGAGGTGAGGTGAAGGCCGCGTGTCACCCAGTCCGGAAGGCCCACATGGTCTGAGGCGGGAGGGCAGTGTTGTGGCACGATCCCACCGCTTGTGTCCGGGCGCTCGCTCGCTCCGCTGACTGGCGGCGCCGGGGTTGGGGGGGGTGAGGGGAGGTGATTTGAAGGGGGGTGAGGGGTGTGTGTGAAAGCCGCCACTCACCCGTCCGGCAGCTCCCTCACATACGTCCGGCAGCGCTCCCACGTGGAATTGAGTGCAGGGAGGCGAATGCTTGTTGTGGCCGCTCCCACCGCTGTGTCCCGGGGACTTCGCAGGCAAACATACAGTGCTTCACTATATAGTATTTAGAAGATTTAAACCATTTAATAAGTATATTGTTTAGGGCTCTGAATGAACATTGTGCACGGGGAGAGAATAACTTGCTAAATCATTGGCACATGTTACTATCAAACTGATGTGGTTAAAGTGCATAGTTTTCATAAATAAAAAGGAACTGAGGTCCCTGGCGGCTATTTTAGGTATAGATCTTTGTCCTATCATATGCATAACCTGTTGTGTGGTGGCAGGGATGGCATTGGGTGATTGGTTATGTATGGCAATGAGTGGGGGGGCTTATGTACTAACTTACGGCTGTTCCTTGCAGAGGGAGAAAGGGGGGTGCGCTAGAGAAAGCCTTTGTGTATTAACCCTTAGTGCATAGTCTAAGAGTCACGATGCTACTTGTGGGCTGGTTCGTGGCGGTGTGTATATGGGACGGCTGAGAGAGATACAAACCATTTGAGGGACCGAGTGGGGACGGTTGACGAGGTCGGTATAACCCTTGTTCCCGTATGCAGGTTCACGTGCTAGCAGGGGTGTCGTACGTGCAAATCAAGTATATATATATAATATTATACTATATCGCATATATATATATTAATAATATATATATATATATATATTATATATATATATTATTATTATATATATATATATAGATATAGATATACAGTTTAAATATATAATATGTATTTTTTTTAAACTGGTCATTGCGAATTTCATGCTATACGCATGCTACTATCTTTAGTTCACTTTCATCCACACGGCCTTTGCCAGGCTCCCTGCTGTGGGCGCAGGGAAGCGGGGTTTTGGGGTGCATGTTCCCTGGCCTTGCGGCTGGCGCTTACCGCACTGCCGTCAGGGGGCAGGCAGGGTGCTGGTGGCGCGTCACTGGCCGGGGGCGGGCCAGTTGACGTCCCGGAGCTGGTTCGCCCTCAGTGGGCGATTGCTGCATCACGGACCGGCTCTGTCGTTGCCGGCATAAAGCGGTGGGAATGTTACATTCCACTAAGGACATGCGCTGCCGCATGCTGCGGTAATAGCCATGTGGAGCCCTACTAAAAGCCGCTTAATTGCGGCAGTAGTGGAGGGACTCAGTGATGAGCGGGAGCGCGCGTCGCGCGCTTCGCCAGGCAAGCAAGGAGACTGGCCCGAAGGCCCTCAAGAGGGACTGCCGTAGCATTAACTCATGCAGTGCTCGCCAGCTACAGGAAGAAAACAAGAAAACTGTGTGTGGTTGGGGGTGCCATGTGCTGGATGCTCCGCAGCTGCTCTTTCAGGGGGACTGATTGCCAGTCAGATTTCACGGGGGCATTAACCCCACCACCGTCCGGCTGGGCAAGTAATACCCCGCCACCGTCCTGATGGGAAATTATACACCGCCACCGTCTGCTGGGCATTAATACCCCGCCACATCCTGCTGGGAATTAATACCCACCACCGTCCTGCTGGCATTAAGACCTCCAACCGTCCCTGCTAGGGAATTAATACCCCGCACCGTCCGCTGGGCATTAATACCCTCCAACGTCCTGCTGGGAATTAATAACCGCCCACCGTCCTGCTGGGAATAATACCACGCCACGTCACTGCTGGGAATTAATACCCCTCCACCGTACATGATGGAGAATTAATACTCCGCCACGTCCCTGTGGATTAATACCCCGCCACCGTCCTGCGGGGCATTAATACCCCCCGCACAGTCCGCTGGGAATTAATACCCAGCCACCGTCTTGCTGGGAAAGGAATTAATATCCCATCCACCGTCTCCTGCTGCGAAATTAAACTCCACCACCGTCATGTGCTGGGAAGAATTAATACCCCCCCACCGTCCTGCTGGGCATTAATACCCCCCACGTCTGCTGGGAATTAACTAACCGCCACCGGGTCCGTGCTGGGAATTAAATACCCCGCCACCGTCTGCTGGAATTAATACCCCTCCACCGTCCTGCTGGAATTAATTTCTCCGCCACCGCCTGCTGGGAATTACTACCCCGGCCACCGTCCTGCTGGCAAATTAATACCAGCCACCGTCTGCTGGGCATAATACACCGCCACCGTCCTGCTGGGCATTTAATACACCGCCACGTATGCTGGGCATTAATACCCCGCCACCGTCATGCTGGGGGCATTAATACCCCGACCACCGTCATGCTGGGAATAATACGCCGCCACCGTCCTGCTGGGAAATTAATACCCGCCACCGTACTGATGGGACCATTAATACCCCGCAACCCCTGCTGGGAATTAATACCCAGCCACCGTCTGCTGGGAATTAATACCCCGCCAGTTCCTGCTGGGAATTAAACCCCCGACACCGTCCCTGCTGAGGAATAATACCCGCCCACCGTTCTGACTGGGCATAATACCCCGCCACCGTCCTGCTGGGAAGGAATTAATACGCCGCACCGTCCGGATGGGAATTAATTACCCCGCAACCGTCAAATGCTGGGAATTTTAATACCCCGCCACAGTTCCTGCTGGGAATTAATACCCCGCACCGGTCCCTGCTGGGATTAATTACCCCCGCCACCGTCCCTGCTGGGAATTAAATACCCCCCAACCGTCCTCTGCTGGGAATTAATTACCCCGCCACCGTCATTGTGGGCATTAATACCATGCCAAGTCCTGCTGGGAAGTAATACCCCGCCACGTCCTGCTGGGAAATCTAATACCCCGCCACCGTCCTGCTGGGCATTAAACCCCGCCAGCGTCCTGCTGGGCATTATACCCCGCCACCGTTCCTGCTGGGGCATTAAGACCCCGCCACCGTACCGCTGGGCATTAATACACAGCCACCGTCCTGCTGGCATAATACCCCGCCACCGTCGCTGGGCATTAATACCCGCCCACCGTCTGCGGGACCATTAATACCCGCCACCGTCTGCTGGGAATTATTACCCCGACACGTCCTGCTGGACATTTAATACCCCGCCACCGGCCCTGCTGGGCATTAATACCCCGCCACGTCCTGCTGGCATTAATACCCCGCCACCGTCTGCTGGGAATGAATACACCGCCACCGTCATGCTGGAATTATACCCCCAACGTTCCTCCGGCTGGGAATTAATACCCCGCCCACCGAGCCTGCTGGGAATTAATACCCCGCCACCGTCCTGCTGGGAATTAATACCCCGCCACCGTCCTGCTGGGAATTAAGCTGTAGTAATTGAAATGTCAAGTTAATTAAATCCTGTGGGGGTTGGAGATGTGAGGCGCGGGACGGAGAGAAAGAAGTTGGTGTCACCCGGAGGCTTATCACCTCTCCCCATACATTCTCCGCTATACTTTCTCCTCCCCCCCCCTGTACATTTCTTCCCCCGCCCCCCCCTCCCCCCTCCCCTCTCTCCTTGTAAGTTTGGGATTGAGGGCAGAAGAGATGTACATTTCTTCCCCCCTATCCCTGTACATTCCTCCTCTTCTCCCCGCCCCCTCCAATACCTGTACATTTCTTCCTCCCCCCCCCCCCCCCGTACCTCTTCCCCCCCCCCCTCCCTGTACATTTCTTCTTCTACTTCACCTCTCCTTGTACATTTTACATTTCTCCCCCCCTCCCTCCCTGTACATTTCTCCTCCCCCCTCTCCTTGTACATTTCTCCCCCCCCCCTCTCCTTGTACATT
>CM071574.1:5445020-5535379 GCA_036426205.1 Ascaphus truei
CCCCCCCCCCCCCCCTCTGTACATTCCCAGCTATGTAGGGGCTGTGGCAGGGCATGGGCCTACTGCAGCAAAAGGGTTCATTGAAAAATAATCCATTCCACATTGTGAAGCTATAAACATGCATGTGAGACCCGTGTGTTTCAACAGATCAGCACAAATCGCATGTATACGTGTTACCCACACGCTCCAATCACCATAGATCCAGGCTCAAATCACTTACGTGCACACACGGGTTAAAATCGCATAGATACATACATACATCACGTGTGCATGCATACATACATGTGCGCGCGCGCATACACAGGTGTGGTGCTGTCCTGCGCGCGGCGATGCTGCAGAAGGCTCCGGGAGGAGCGGGTATGTCAGGAAGCCTGGCTGGGATGGGATTGGGTTTATTTCTTTGCCAGAGCGCAGGTTTCCAGAACTCTGCACATTGTGCTGTGTGGGAAACGGGGCTGTCCCTTTCTTTTACTTCTCCTCCGCTGGGCGAAACAATTGAACAATCGCTCACATAACACATCACATCCCCGCTCACAATAAAACATTGTGCAGTGACCGGGGCCGTTAAACTGCCCTGTGTCCCTTCCCCCTTTTCCCCCCCAGAGGATTCAAGAACAACAAGCCCAAAACCTCTGGGACTAGATCATCCAGGTTCACCTCTGACACAACAGCTTAACGATTAAACGTATGTCTCTTGGCCGTGAACTGGACTGGATGGGGAGAGGGGCACAAGACAGCAGGGATGCAGATAAGGTCTCCAGGAGCACAGTGTGATGGGTCAGCGCCGTGTTACACGGATGGGTCGGCGCCGTGTTACAGCGCCGGTCACTTCTATGGCTTGATGGTTTATGTGAGCTGTGAATGAATAACATGGCTGTCACTCTGATAGTAGAAATAAAGGTGTGTGTGTGTGTGTTTATATTTTGTTATACACTTCAACAATGTATCAAGGTCGCTGGCTTCCTTCAAAAGGTTTAAAGACCCTGTCCCATGTAAAGTGAACATTTAATTTTTTTGCGTGAAATACCATAATTCTCTCATTTGCCAGCCACTTATTTCCCCCTCTCCCTGCCCCCTCATTTTTTTTTTTTTAAAGTTGACAAATACAGTATATCTAAGTAGTTATACATGTTTTGAATATTTAAACACAATTGTCAGTAACTTCTATTTTACTCCTTTTTAAATATTTGACTGTGGCTCGTTCCCTTTGACCCCCCCCCCCCCCCCTCCGTATTATGAGGCCTGTCTGTCTCATTGTCCTCATTCCCTTCTCTCCTTCTGCGTCCCCTGCAGTTACAGCCTCTACACCAAGACCAGGCTGGGCTACCTGTTCTACAAGCGGCAGCTGAGGAAGGCGCGTGAGCAGTACCCCCACGGTCACTCTGCCACCCAGGCCATCGTGTTCAGTGGTAAGAAGAGGGGATTGTAGTTGTGCAGAAGTGATGTATAGTTCTCCCAGGCTCTGCGTGTGTGCGCACGTGGAGCTGTCTCAGGGTCATTGTTCTCCTTCCTGCTGGAGGTCTGTGGGGAGGACCCCAGATGTTCCCCTCCCTGTAACCCCCTTAGACACAGGTGCTTCCCCTGGAAACATGTACAGCATGTGTTAATGTATCAAGTTAGGTGTCCACCATATCCCCCCCTCCACCTCTGTGCCTTTCTCTCTCCCTCCTGGTCTCCCCACTGCTGGATGAAGCCTCCCCAATAATCTTCCAGGTAGTCCGGTTGCAACCTCTTTAATCCACGCTGCGCCAATAAAGTGTGTGTGTATTTATATAGCGCCATTAGTGTACATAGCGCTTCACAGCAGTAATATACGTGACAATCATATAAATAATACAAATAACACATAAAGGGGAGAACTGCTTCAGACATAAAAGTAACATTAAGGAAAAGGAGTCCCTGCTCCAAAGAGCTTACAATCTAATTTGTTTGTAGGAAGAAGTAGGAGGGTGTTCTGGTAAGTGCGCCTGCGAGGGGACAAGGTTAATGTATGAGGTGTTAATTATCAGCCACAGAGCTACTCATATGCTTCCTTAAGCAAGTGTGTTTTACGGTGGGTCTAAAAAGGTGGATAGAGAGGGTGCTAGTCGGGTATTGAGGGGAAGGGCATTCCAGAGGTGTGGGGCAGTCAGTGAGAAAGGTTTAAGGCGGGAGAGGGCTTTAGATACAAAGGGGGTAGAGAGAAGACATCCTTGAGCAGAACAGAAGAGTATGATGGTGCAGGGGTGACAGGTGAGAGGCAGGGAGGCCGGACAGCAGGAGGTTACAGTAGTCGAGACGGGAGAGAATGAGGGTCTGTGTCAGTTTTAGCAGTCGAGCAACAGAGGAAAGGGCGTATCTTGGTAATATTGCGGAGGAAAAAGCGACAGGTTTTTGCTACCTTTTGAATATGAGAAGAGAATATGAGAGGGGAGTCGAGTGTGACCCCTAGGCAGCGTGCTTGGGCTACTGGGTGAATGATAGTACTTCCAACAGTAATGTGGAAGTAGGAAATAGGGCTAGGTTTGGGAGGAAGTATGAGGAGCTCTGTTTTTAACACACACACACACACACTATATAAAGTATGGTGGGTGAAAAAGGCGACAAACCTCCACCATATAGCATGTGAATGTGCTCACAAGTGATCTTTTTATTTGCTATACGGTGGAGGGTTTTTGTCGCCTTTTTCACCCACCATAACTTATATGAAGTGTGGTAAACCTATGTACCCAGCCTTGAAAATTGCAGCGCCAGCACCACCAGCCTCACACTTATGAGACCCAAAAGGTCTGTGAGTGGTTTCAGTGGCTTTGCATCTAGAAGCGAGCGTTAATTTATCAGAGTTCCATGTAAAAATGGATTTCGGGCAAAGGGTTGACACGGTGTGCTCATTTGCATGTCATTTCCCAGAATCCCTTGCGGCAGTGGGAGCACTGTATGCGAGGGGATAATGGTGAAAGGCGGGGTTGCAGACCTATCCTTTTTTATTTGTATTTAAACTTGGTTCGGTTTGAAAATGGAGCGAGAAGAGAAACTATGACCAGCAGGTTACACATCCTATTGCCATAACGCTGCAAGGGTTATTATGGGGGCCCTTCCCCTGCTCTCCCAAGGGAAAATGTCCACTCTGTATACTACAGACGCGATGGCTCAATATACAGTTGGGGTCCCACAGCACGTCCTATTGGAGAACATGCCCTCTCTGTCGCTTCGCTGTGCTTCCTGCCCCCTGCGACACTTCGGTCTCTGGAAAAACCCGTTAGAATCCTTTCCATCGCCGGTTTTGCTGCTGGTGTACACTGTACAGTACATTGATTACACTGCATTATGTATGGGAAGTGACGTTCGATATCATCATTTTAGAAGAATCCCCAATACTGCCTTTCTTTGTTTTGCCTGGTAGTGGAGCAGTTGCGTAGCAAACATTAGACCAGGGGTGGCCAACGCCAGTCCTCACGGGCCACCAACAAGTCAGGTTTTCAGGATATCCCTGCTTCAGCACAGACGGCTCAATCAGTGGCTCAGTCTTTGATTGAGTCTGATTGAGCCACCTGTGCTGAAGCAGGGATATCCTGAAAACCTGTCCTGTTGGGTGCCCTTGAGAACTGAAAAGACTGAGCCACTGAGCCTCCTGTGCTGAAGCAGGGATATCACGAAAACGTGACCTGTTGGGTCCTTGAGGACTGGAGTTAGTTCACCCCTGCATTACACCATTTGGATATTGCAGCAACTTTTAACTGAAACGTTGTAACAGTTTAACCCGGCTGATTTAGATTTTGCAGTGACTAATCATTGGCTTTATTTCCGCCGCAGTGCGTGTATCGTACTGTACCCTTCTGTTCTTATCTGCTCTGTGGTAATCGCGTTACAAAGTGCCCTGCGGGGAGTTGGAAGAGCTGGAATCCAGCACTTTCTTTGCTGCTGTTGCAGCGCTTCCAGTAACGGCTTGTGAAATAGTTGCCTGTCACACATTTCTGTGGGGTGTTAAGTTTGCCGTCTAAACCCCTTCACTGGAAACCCCATCTCCTTGTAGATGCATCATTTATTTGTAACCCCGTCACTGCCAGTGGACGAAGCTTCCATTTTTCTGTGTGTTTTGGAGTGCAATTGTTTAACCCTTTCCGGTCCAATGTCTGACTATATCCGACAAAATATTTTGCCACTTGCGGTCCAATGTCGGATCGGAAGGAGGAGGGAGGAAGATGTGGAGTAAGGCGCCGGCTGCAGCACAAGTCCCCTGCATTCCCCTTCTCTCAGCAGCCGCACTGATGACCTCCTCCCCCCCCCCCCCCAAGCCCTGCACCGATCGTCCCCCCAGCCCTCCACCAATCCCCCCCCCCCCCTCACAGCCCCGCACCGATCCGCACAGGCAGACAAAGCAGCTGACATCGGAGGTAGGGGGAAGGGGGGGGGCTGTGTGTGTGTGTGCTGTGAGTCCCCTGCATTACCCTTCTCCCAGCAGCCACACTGATCCCTCCCCTCCTCCACCCCCCAGCCCAGCCCCAGCCCTAGCCCTGCAGACAAAGCAGCTGACATCGGAGGTAGGGGGTAGGGGGGGTGTTGTGTGCGCAGTGAGTGTGCACGCGCGGTGAATAAGCGCAGTGAGTGTGTGCGCGCGGTGTGAGTGTGTGCGCAGTGAGTGTGTGAGTGCGCGGTGTGTGTGCGCAGTGAGTGGTGCGTAAGCGCAGTGAGTGTATGCGCTGTGTGCGGTGTGTGTGCGAAGTGCGCAGTGAGTGCGCGCGGTGAGAGCGCGCGCGCGGTGAGAGCGCGCGCGCGGTGAGAGCGCGCGCGCGCGCGCAGTAAAAAAAGCTGTATGTGGTTTTTTTTTCCCGAAAAGTAAATTAGACTTGCTAGCGCACTTAGTGAAAATTAATTGGACCGCAAAGGGTTAATAGTCATATTCTCTTACTTTGTGCTATAGCACCATTGACTTTCTGTACAGAGTTTTCAGACACAAGTCCTTGCTTTGTAGAGCTTACTTGAACCCTGAATGCAAAGACCAGTCAGAAGATTTGGATGAAGAGAGGTATGAAGAGAGGTATGATGGGTATTATCCGAAGGAACAGGAAACAGAATGAAGGGGTTGAAACCACACGAGTCTGTGACATCACAAGGGTGAAGAAATTAAAATGGCGGTTGGGCTGGGCATATCGCAAGAAGAAATGACCATCGTTGGACAAAGATGGTACTCGACTGGATTCCAGGAGAGATTAAAAGAACAAGACGACGACCAGAAGTAAGATGGGAGGATGGAATCTGAAGATTTGTTGGAGCGACGTGGAGAAGAGAAGCGGCAACTGCAGTACCTGGGAGATCATTGGGGCGGCTTCATCCAGCAGGGGACGACTGAAGATGATGTATATCTCAAATTGTCCATAGACTGACACTAACCAATATTTGTAATCATGCAGTATTTGTATATAATACTGACTTACAGTGCACCCCTTCGTATTCCGTGTGGGTGTGTGGGTGTGTGTGTGTGTGTGTGTGTGTGTGTGTACGCACGCACGCACACTTATAAAAATAAAAAGTTGTTTTAGGCAACTCAAATAAAACTACTTTTATTTATTTTTTAAACAAGTCTGTAGTGCAAACAATTCTATGTTATTACTAGGCTGCCTTATCAATGAGTTGTGAGTTAAAGCAGAATAACCATAGAAATGGGCATTATTTGCAAAGACATCAAAGTAAATGGCACATCGTGGCGTTTGTACACGGTCAGTCGGCCAGAACACCCTTCACTGCCAGAGCAGCATGCAAGGGGTTAACTACATCTCCGCATCTGGAGCAGACATTCAGAGGCCGAGGCCGGGCACTTCCCCCGATCGCGTTACGTTGCAGGAACGAGTGATCCGATTACCGCAGGAACATCGTTCTTTGGATGCGGATTGTCCTTGTGCAAGACATTAGCCGCCCCACATGGCACCGCAGAGCGTCCAGGCAGCTCTCTGCTTTTTTTATTGAAGCTCCACATTTTGCACCTTTAAATGAATGAGGGGTGTTACATATGTAAAACGATTACTATTTGCAGATTAGCCTTTTGTTTCTAACCTTTCACCTTTTTTTCCCCTCGTCCTTTCAGGGGTTAAAGTCGTGCCTATTCCAGTGCTGTCTGATAACTACAGTTACTTGGTCATCGACACAACGTCCAGCCTGGCCGTGGCTGTGGACCCGTCTGACCCTGTGGCCGTGCAGGTGGGTGCTGAGCAGCCGTGTGTGTGTGTGTGTGTGTGTGTGCGCGCACACCCTGGTGGTTTTCATGCGTGTAATCTGCCGCACAGATAATTTATACGCTTGGCAGCCCGTGTCCTGAATCCTTACCATTCTGTAACCTCTAATCACACTAGGACATTAGAAGTGTTGTATTTTTTTATGGGCTTTTAAAACTACAGAAAACATGTCGGTAACTTATTTTTAATAATAAAAGGACTGTTTAGTCTTTTTAGGGAACCCCCCGGAGGAAGTTGAGAAACACAGAAATCCTTTCTTCAAAGAAGTGAAACTTTCCCTTTTCTAATGAGTAGTGATACTGTTGCATTGAATACCACAATACTGGAGCATTGAATACCACAAATACTAGCAGTGCTAGAAATGTTACTGTGATTTGTACTCTGCGCTGAAACAAACCTATTCCTTGACCTAAAACGAGGTTTCAATAAGACTAGTACCGCCCGCGCGGGGGGACGTAACGACCGCAAACTGCCCGCGATGCGACTTCACTGGTTACGTAGCCGTTTGAAACTTGGAAGCTTTGAAGTCATTTATAAGACTTTAGGAGGGGGCGCAAACACCGGCCAGACGTGGGGAAGTGGAGGCTAGTTTGGGCAACATTTGTGAATTTTCAACTCTTTCTTTTTTTATATAGATATAGATATAGATATAGATATATATATATAGATATATATATATAGATATATACAGTATACAGTATATATCTAGATCTATCTCTCATATATATATATCTATATATAGCATATCTATATGTTATATATATATTGATATATATATAGATAATATATAATAGTATATATCTATAGTATATATATAGATAGTTATATATATTAATATATATATCTATATTATATATTATGATATATATGATATATATTGATATTATATGTTTGGCTGCTTTTATATAATAATTTAAAAAAACTCTCTCAAGGGATGAGCGTAATTTTGTACATGCTCTGAGAAGCCCCGGCACGACTGTCCTGGCAACGCGGAACAAATTGGGATTTTAAACTTTTTTTTTTTTTTTTTTTTTAAATAAAAGGTTAGAGCTGCAGTGCCACTTATTGTATCGAACTGCAAGGATTATAAAAAAATATATATATAATTTTTTGTTATTATTTTTTGGGGGGACCATGCGAGCAGCGCCTTGCAAAATAACGCAAGGCTCGTTCCTCCGCTAGTGCAGCAGTTTGGAGAGGGTTGTACAGCTGGTGCCTGTGTCATTGTTCTCTATGGGGTGTTAAGTTGAGCCTACATTACCATTAAATCAAGGGTTATCAACCGCAGTCCTCAAGACACCCCCCCGCCCCTCAACAGGTCAGGTTTTCAGGATATCCCAGCTTCAGCACAGGTGGGCTCAATCTGAGCCTCTGATTGAGCCACCTGTGCTGATGCAGGGACAGATTGAGCCATCTGTGCTGAAGCAGGGATAGATTGAGCCACCTGTGCTGAAGCAGGGTAGCCTTAAAACCCGACCTAATTGGGGGGGGGGGCTTCAGGACTGGATTTGAGAACCCCTGCATTAAATGGAAAGTCTGTGATAATCTGAGTTATAATGGGATATGTTGTGTTACCTGGGGAATCACGTTACACGTTACATGCTACATGTGCAAGTCCCTGTGCACTCTGTATAAATATTGCTGGGGGGGTTTCATGCCTCGGAGTTGGGTTTGGGCCGGTTCCAGGCAAGGATTTCGCTGTAATATCAGTCAAATCCCAGTCTTCAGAGGCTTGGGAAACAATCGAGTTCAGAGCTCAGAGCTCGGAAAACCCGCACAGCGCGAAAAAGGGAAAGTGAGCTGGTTTGTTTTGGATACCGCCATGAAAATAATCTCGTTTGTTTTAGCAAATGGATTTAACTCCTTCACCACAGGCCTTTACTCCTGTATCAGCGGGGTGTGAGGTTCGGGGAATACTGACTTACACTCAGATATCATTCTCTAGCAATGAGGAAAATGCTTGTCAGATCTGCATGTATGTACAGTATGTATATGTATATGTGTAAAGCAGAAAGTATGTATGTGTGTATATATCCAGATCTGACAAGCATTTTCCTCGAATGAATACACACACACTTAACATTAAAGTATTTTTATTGCAGTGATTGACATTTCGGTCCCCAGTGATTACTGCAATAAAAATTATTTACTTATAAAATGTTTTACCAGGACGTAATACATTGAGAGTTACCTCTCGTTATCAGGTATGTCCTGGGCATAGAGATAAGATGACAAATACTGATGTTGAAATAAGATGTTAAAATACTTTGTTGTTAACCCAAAGTGTGCTGGATCTTCTTTCTGCATCTCTGTACACACTTACAATTCCGTGACACCTTTGATGTAACTAGTCAGAGAGCGCCTTACCTCCTCACTTTTCCTCTCCTCCCTCTCCCCCCCCCCCCTCTCTCCACCCTCCCTCTCTCTCCACCCTCCCTCTCTCTCCGCCCTCCCTCTCTCCTCTCTCCTGTCTCTCCTCTCTCCTCTCTCCTGTCTCTCCTCTCTCAGTCTCTCCCCTCTCTCTGTCTGTCTCTTTGTGTCTTTCTCTGTGTCTCAACGCATTTCTGTTACTGGTGGTTCTTACAGGGAAGGGAGAGCAGCACTGTCTGTATGGTTTTCAAGCCCCTGGCTCTAAAGGGCTTAATGATAAGGCGTGTAATATAGCGCGCGCGTGCGCGATACCGTGCGCGCGTCAATTATAATTGGCTGTGTTAGACATTTCTATACTAGGGACGGCCGTGAGCGGTGGAGCGGCAGGCCATGGAAAATACAATCCAATTTTGGTTCGCGGCGTGGCAGCGCAAAAATACAATGGCAGCGCGGCCTAACGCTGTGATCAGTCACGCCCCCTAACCGCGCGCGTCACCGCTTGCACCCTAACAACTAAACGTGCACCCGCGCCTATTATATAACAAACCTAACGTTGCATTGTGGTTCCTTGTGAGGTAGCGTGGATCATTTTCCCACCGTGCACGTATCGTGGCTGGGAACTGACGCGAGGGATAGTGAATGACATCACTCGCCTGCTGGCACAACCTGTGGGACACTTGCTGATTCCTGGGGTCAGAGGCCGGGTAACTGAGGAAGTTGGGGCCTATAAGTTAATCTCCCCTGTTCCTGTGCTCTGATCTCGGGACAGGCTGAGGGACACCCCGGCTCTCTGGACGAGCTGCTGTTATTTTTGGACGGGACACGGCGTGGAGCGGCCGCCCACCCCGGCTTTGTACTCCCTTATCCGAGCAGTTTAATCAGTATAAACACACAGCTGCAGAGTGCTCCAGCAGGAAACAGCCTGCCACAGAGCAGGAGATGAAAGGAGGCAGAGATTAATGGGAGGGGGGGGAGAGAAGCAAGGGAGCGGGGCAGAGCAGGTGATGAAAGAGAAGAGGAGGTGGTAATAATTTTATTTCAGACAGCGATTTTCTCCCAATGGGACTCCAAGTGCTTCACAATTAGATTGTAAGCTCTTCGGAGCACGGACTCCTTTTCTTAAATGTTACTTTTGTCTGAAGCACTTCTCCCCTTTGTGTTATTTGTATTATTTGTTATTTATATGATTATCAAGTATATTACTGCAGTGAAGCGCTGTGTACATTAATGGCGCTGTATAAAGACATACATACAATGACAGTACAGCGCGCGGTACGCAGCACATGGTAATGTTACAGACGCAGTCCCTGCCTAGATGAGCTTACAATCTATGTTTTTGGTGCCCGAGGCACAGGGAGATAAAGTGACTTCCATAAGGTCACAAGGAGCCGACACCGGGAATTGAACCAGTGTCTGCTGATTTGAAACTCTGTAGTTTTGCTATCCGAGCCTTCACTCGCTGAGCGGTCTAGAACATTTGGACCCGGACATTTTGCGCACTTACCCCAAGCGTCAAACCCCTTTCCTTAACCCCCCTGCCCTAACCACTAAACCCCCTTCGTTAACTTCCCTTACTGGCGAAACGGGCGACAGAAGCAAGGCCGCGGTGATTGGTCCCTCGGCGGCCAGCCAGCTGCAAATTGGCAAAACGGCCGTGACCAAATGTCCGCTTCCGTTCGCTGAGCCGCCCCTTCATGTAGGTGCAAGAGGAGAGGTGGATGCAAGGAACGCGCTGGCTAAGGGGGCGGAGCAGAGTTGATGTGGGAAGAGGTGGATGCAAGGAACGTGCTGGGTAAGGGGGCGGAGCAGAGTTGATGTGGGAAGAGGTGGATGCAAGGAACGCGCTGGGTAAGGGGGCAGAGCAGAGTTGATGTGGGAAGAGGTGGATGCAAGGAACGCGCTGGGTAAGGGGGCGGAGCAGAGTCGATGTGGGAAGAGGAGAGCTAAAAATAAGGGAAAGGGGATAGCGGTGTTTAGCAGGTGCAAAGGATATGAGGGAAATATAGGATACAGGAGGAGAGAAGAAAATGAATAGGGTTGAGCTGGGATTGGAAGAGCGAGGAGGAAATGTTAATGTGGAGATGAACGTCTTTGACTGAGCCACTGATTGAGCCACCTGTGCTGAAGCAGGGATACCCTGAACACCTGACCTGATGGTGGCCCCTGGTGTAAAGAATTAGAGGGGAATGAATAGAAATTAGAGAGGAAGAAGGAAGAGTGCAAATAATGGAGAGCAAGATGTGCAAGAGTGAGGCAGAACGTCCCAAGAATCCGTGGTGCGAACGGGGAAGGGTAAAATGAGTTTATTTTCATCCCCTTTGCATGTTGAGGGATCGACAAAGCAATATGTTTCCCCACCTGGCAGAGAAGGGGTTAAAACATTTGCCACCTGGATTCAGAGACTCTGGTTGGAGACCCCATTCGCTGTTCCCTTGTTCAGTACACGGTCTCATGTGCCTCGTATCCCAGCTCCTGAGGGCAGGCACTGGTTGTACAGCAGAAATCGTACTGTATTCAAACGAAGTCATGTGAGTGCTTTGCAGTATGGAGAAGGTGCATGCGCTAAACATTGTATTTTCCTTCCTGAACCTGCAGACATGCGTGGAGCGGGAAGGGGTAACCCTGGAAGCCATCCTCTGCACCCACAAACACTGGTGAGTTCTTCATGTGTCATTGTGTTAGTTTGCTACAACAACACACTGCGGCAATGCTAACGAATGGCAAACACACACACGTACAGGAGGTAACTAGGCAAGCTTACAAACAACAAGGCTGCTATATCGGTTGCACCTTTTAAAGACTTCATAGTTTGTGCTTTTAGTGCAACTTTCTGTCCTATAAGATTATAGTGTAAGAGCATTTAAGCTTGGAGCTGGGTGACCGACTTCATACTTACAAACATACCTGAAGGTAGAAAGGAAGCGTTGGTGTGGTGAATGCAGGGCTGTGTAAGGAGGTGTCGGTGCTGGAAGTTCTGCTACAATGTTACAGGGGGAAAGAACACAAGGTGGGTAAATGCAAATAATTGGGTACTGTAGAACACGGGTTCTCAACTCCAGTCCTCAAGCCCCTCCCAGCTTATCCCAGGATATCCCAGCTTCAGCACAGGTGGCTCAATAAAAGGCTCAGTCAAAGACCGGAGCCTCTGAGCCACCTGTGCTAAAGCTGGGATATCCCGAAAACCCGACTTGTTGGAGGGGGCTGGAGGACTGGACTTGGCAGCACTTCCCTAGGACAGTGTTTTTTAACCAGTGTTCCTAGGAATCCTTGGGTTCCCCAGGCTTCCCTACAGGGTTCCCTGCAATGTTCAGGTCATTTGAAAATTGTACCAAATACAGAAGAATTTACAATGCATGTGATCTCAGACGCGCTATTAGAGAGGGTTGGGGTTCCTTACAGATGCATCTGATCTCAGACGCGTATTGAGAGGTGGGTTCCTTACAATGCATCTGATCTCAGACGCGTCTATTAGAGAGGTTGGGGTTCCTTACAATGCATCTGATCTCAGACGCGCTATTAGAGAGGGTTGGGGTTCCTTACAATGCATCTGATCTCAGGCCCGCTATTAGAGAGGATTTGGGGTCCTTACAATGCATCTGATCTCAGGCACGCTATTAGAGAGGGGTGGGGTTCCTTACAATGCATCTGATCTCAGGCGCGTTATTAGCGAGGGTTGGGGCTCTGAAGAATTTAACAATATAATTATAAGGTTCCTTAGCCAATAAAAGGTTGGAACCCCTGCCCTAGAAGAACGGTTGTCTGCACATTGCAGTATGTGCTGCAGATATATTAATAATGACTATTTGTCTGCCTGCTGCATGGTGCCATGGAGTGAACCTCTCACACAGGTAGAACCTGAAAGTCCTGTAGCTCTGCGTGATTTGTGCTGCTGAAAAGCTCATCTCATGAGCTTGAGGTTGGCGAACAGGCAAATACATGGGCTGAGCGCATGCCATAAAACCGCCTGCTGCAATATATAATCACATTTGTTGAAACATGTTCTACTTTATTACCGGGTAGAAATGCCATCCTAGGTGGAGGCATAGAGTGGCATGATTGGTCCTGAATATATAAGCTTGTAGCAGACCCTCCATCATTTTGTGGGTATGAAATAGGTGCCATTATTCCTCTTCTCCTGCTGGACGCAGTTGCTTCCAAGCGATCCCTATGGAAGTCCTGAAACCTCACACAAACATACACTGTGTGATGGGTACAGCTGGTTTTACAGGAGCCCAACACATAGTGTTTGTTTAAATAGGTGCAGTATGTTGTAGGTTTAATTCAGGAACTCCTCAAAGTGCTGGTCTTCTCTATGACAGAGGTACAAAGTACATCTCTACTCACAATAAAAGAGGAATTGCATAATGAACTTGTAACAGCCAAGTACTGAGGAGAAACAATGTTTCAGGTTCCACATGGACCTTTCATCAGGTGATGGGACCTGAAACTTTGTTTCTTCTCTGTTTTGCCTGTCACATTAAATGGAGAACGTCATTATGAACCTGTGGGTAGAGATGTACTTTGTGCCTCTGTCCAGAGGAGACCTGCACTTTGAAGAAAGTCTTTGTCTGGGTTGTGTTGGCTGCACACGCAGGATTCTCCTCGCCTGAAACGGTTTCCCCGCACTCTGGAATTGTAGGTTTAATTCAGGCCACTCGTGTTATTTTGGGCAACTTTCCTCATCTCCCCGCACCTTCCCAGGGTGCCGTTCAAGCAATATCCTACGTGTGTGTCTTTTTCTGGGGTCTAGTTTAAAATAAATAAATAAAAAGATTGGTAACTGCTTTTGTGTTGCGGAGAGGCGGACCACTGCCTGGCACGGAAAATGCTGACCCGTTTAGCAGCCAAGACTTCATTCAGACCTGTGCGTGGGTAACACCCATAATCCTTTGCTCTTTCCATAGGGACCACAGCGGAGGCAATAAGGCATTGAGGAGACATTACAAGTCCTGCCGCGTGTACGGGAGCGCCAACGATGACATCCCAGAGCTCACACAGTGGGTGCTGTTTTTTTGAGGGGGGAGGAAGCAACAAGTTTCGTGTGTGTGTGTCACCGTTATTTTTGTGGGGGATCTGAGGTTTGACCCTTATTTTGCTGCTTGGTGCAGTCCACCATGTCCAAGTAATTTACCAGAGAGCCGCTGCTTATAATGATGAAATGATCGGGAATGGGGCGGGGTGTGGGCAGGAGGGGAATAGACTTTTTCTATTTGTATAAAGCGGAATTATTTATAGTGTGCCCCTCCTCCCTGTATGTCACGGCCGTGTGCCCTCTCTGTATGTCACTGACGAGGACCCCCTCCTCCCCGCAGCGTGCTCTCGGACAGGGATCAGGTCACGGTCGGAAGGCTGCAGTTTCAGGCGTTCTTTACCCCGGGACACACGGTCGGTCACATGATTTACGTGCTGGACGGGAAGTCTGGGGACGGACCAGACTGCCTCTTTTCGGGGGATCTCCTCTTCCTGGCTGGTTGCGGTGAGTATTGGAGGGGAGAACAACCCATATTTTTTTTTCAGTGAAACATTTGAATAACCGCTTACATGTTTTCTACAGTGATTCTTGCCTTTCCTGGTAATACAGCAGGACTCTGCCACTTAGGGCAGGGATTCTCAAGGGTAAATCTCCAGCAGTCACACTGGTCCTGGAGGGGAGTACGTTCTTTTTGTAGGGTGTGGTGATACGTGGTCACTATGCCATGATGGGGTCTGGGGCCTCGGGAGTGTTGCCCACGTCGTGCCTGTTTTGCAGAGGATATCCGAAACGCAGGGGAATGGAGAGAAAAAGGAGCCACTCTTCCGTTTTCCCGGAGGAAGTGACGACGTCGCGGTCACGTGATTTTTCCAGAGGCGTCGTGGCACCACGCTGGTGCTGCCGCCCCTCTTGACAACCGAAGGGTTAATGGCGTGACATGCGCGGTCAGGGATGTAATCAAAAGTTTGTACCAAATGTTCTAAACTCGAGAGGCCTCTTGACGCCAGAATGGGACATCTCTCCACCGGCCATTTCGCCGCTAAGGTAAATGATAAGGGGATAGCTTTACGGGTTTTAGGCTAAGGGTTTAAGCTTTTTAGGGCAAGGGGTTACGGTTAGGGGTTTTAAGGCAAGGGGTTAAAGTTGGCTGTTTTGGGATAAGGGGTTAAGGTTAGGTGTTATAGGGTAAGGGGTTTTAAAGCAAGGGATAAAGGTTAGCGGTTTTAGGTTAAGAACTCCGATTTATAGGGTCAAGAGTAGGAATTTTAGGGTAGGGGGTTAGGGGAGTTTTTAAGGGCTTTGAGGGTAAGGATAGGGGCTTACATTGTCAGCAAACCGACTGGCGGCTAGATATCACAGGGGCTGACCGGCAGAGACGCTGCAGCGAGATTCCGGCCATGGGTGTTCTAGACCACTCTAAAGCTCGGAACTCGTTGGAGAATCTTTACATTTTGGTTATTAGCTGCCTCCGCTTTTCTCTCCCGGGCAGTATAACTCCGGAATGTTTTGCGGTCTCCGATATTCTCTCCCGGGCAGTATAACTCCGGAATGTTTTGCGGTCTCTGATACTCTCTCCCGGGCAGTATAACTCCGGAATGTTTTGCGGTCTCCGATATCCTCTCCCGGGCAGTATAACTCCGGAATGTTTTGCTGTCTCCGTTATTCTCTCCCGGGCAGTATAACTCCGGAATGTTTTGCGGTCTCCGATACTCTCTCCCGGGCAGTATAACTCCGGAATGTTTTGCGGTCTCCGATATTCTCTCCCGGGCAGTATAACTCCGGAATGTTTTGCGGTCTCTGATACTCTCTTCCGGGCAGTATAACTCCGGAATGTTCTGCGGTCTCCGATATTCTCTCCCGGGCAGTATAACTCCGGAATGTTTTGCGGTCTCATATTCTCTCCCGGGCAGTATAACTCCGGAATGTTTTGCGGTCTCCGATATTCTCTCCCGGGCAGTATAACTCCGGAATGTTTTGCGGTCTCTGATGCTCTCTCCCGGGCAGTATAACTCCGGAATGTTCTGCTGCCGAACGATGAAATTCTTATTAAATAAACAAAGCCGGAGACTGCAGCGCTGGGTACTTGGCGCTCTCTCATTTCCTGTGTATTATCACCACATCTCTGAAGCGGGTTTAGAGCGTGTACTCCTTGTCCGGACATGTCCTGCGTTATTTATTTCTACAATTTCCCCAAACAGGATCATTTATTGGATTAGAGAAGTTTACATTAGAATAAACAAAATCGGTCTTTCGAGGCATCTCTCCGCCGGACATTCTTCTTAACACTGTATGTGATTCACCATCAGCCGCCGGTTGTATTATAGCAGCAAAATATTAAAAATCCTATATGATTTTGTAAAATAAATCAGTTCTTTTATATTAGATTTTTTTTTTTTTTAAACTCCTAACGCCATTTTTAATTTGTTTAATGTACTGATCATCCTTTGGTTGCTACGGCAACCATTTAGAAAGTCCTATCCACTTCCTCATTTGAATCCAGGCTCTAACACCCACCTATTGTGAGCTCTGCCCTTTGGCAACAAAGTATCACAAACAGATCTGTTGCTGTGTTCCACACCGCAGACTGTATTGCTCTGTAAGCTGTAACAATAATGTGTTACGCTTGGTAATATAATGTTACGTATCGGCTGCAGCACAACGTTAGAAGGCAGCCATTTCGTTAGGCACACAATAGGTTAACCAATTATTCCTAAATACCAGGATTGATGTTGACAGGTAGAACAATCTATACACAGTGATAACTTAATAGCACCTGTTTTTTCATGTCTACTTGTACAGTAGAAAGGCATAATCAGACACGCCATACACAATAGAGAGGCTGGAGTGTTATAAACAAGAATGCAGTGTGTTTAGCATTAGAACCCCAAATGATTGAATGAAGGTCTTATGAAAGGGCCCTAGGCTGTTAATGCTGTGGACTGCAAACAGGTATGTGCTCAGACCTGTCATCTGCTGGAAAATATCACACAAACGCAGACGTGCCCAGGCACGTGGAGGTTTTTTTTTAACTTTTTTATATTCTTGTAAAAATAAATCCTTCTTCATATAATCGGGTAAGCTGCTCCAGTATCGGATAAAAATGAATGCATTAAGACATGGTAAAAATAAAATACAATTCTCATTAAGCCAATAACCTTGGTGAGTATCTTTAATTACTACTAAATGTACATTTCCAGTTACAATAACCCAGTGTTTGCTAACATTGTTGCAAATTTCCTAATACTGTACATCCAATGCACAACCTTTCACCAACTCCAGTGCTGCATCGTAAGATACACCATGCGGGTCTGATGCACCCGGGGGTATCTAGGCACCCCCTGTGCAACCCCGCCCAAGAGACTCTGGTTCAGGAGTGGCCAACTACAGTCCTCAAGGGCCACCAACAGGTCAGGTTTTCATGATATCCCTGCTTCAGCACCAGTGGCTCAGTCCTTAAAGTCTCTGTGGTGCTGTACAGTAGGTGCTGATCCATCCTGCTATACAATCACTCTGCTAGTGTTAATCTTGCATCTGCCTGGCTGTGTCTTGCCTGCCCCCCTGTGGCAGTGTTGCTGCAGTGCATTTGCTGAGCACTGTTTTTGTCTTGCTTTCCACTGCAGGGAGGATGTTCGAGGGGTCAGCGGGCACCATGCTTGCTTCACTGGACACGGTGGCCTCCTTCAGTGACAGCACTCTGCTCTGGCCTGGTATGTATGTGATGGAGCTGTGTGCATCTGTATGCTCCTGTCTCATAGGGACTATAAGAAATACTTCTCTGCTGACACCTAGAGGCCAATAAAGGAAATGTGCAGGAGGCTGTAACTGCAACAGTGCAGGGGCCAGCAGCACGGTTTGTGCCTTTTCTCACTAACCGCACGCTGTCTAACTTCACTGTGTTTATTCCTTACCCTTCCTTCTTGTCTTTCTGTTTCTCTCTCCTCTCTCCCTCTCTCATTAAATGAATCCAGTGTTTCTTCTGCCAGGAAAGATAACTCTCAGATCTCAGAGAGGAATCCTGTCATTCTACATGAATGAGCCCAGTGTTCCTTAACTGCCATTCATTTAAATGGTTATAAAAAAAAAAAAAGATTAGTGGTACTCACTTCTATCCCTGCCTCAATGTAGCACTCTAGGTACTGAATGATCTGATCTCTGACGCGCTATTAGAGAGGGTTGGGGTTCCTTACAATGCATCTGATCTCAGACGCGCTATTAGAGAGGGTTGGGGTTCTGCAGAATTTCACTGTATAATTATAGGGTTCCTTAACCAAATAAAGTTGCTGTCCTATTTTCGGGATTTGGCCCATGTATGCAGCAGCAGGACCTGCAAGGATTGTCCACCCAACACGTTTTGTCAGTTTGCCTCTCTGCTTCCCCCACTCGCCCCACGTACCGACCCGCTGCTTTTCCCACCCCAGGCCACGAGTACGCTGCTGACAACCTGACGTTTGCTGCTGCAGTGGAGCCTGATAACGATGTCCGGGACAGGAAGTTGCAGTGGGTTGTTCAGCACCGGCTGAAGAAGAAGTGCACGGTGAGAAGAGGGGCTGGTGCTACCTGTATTAACCCTTTCAGTGCTCTGGGAGCCACTGGACTGCCACCCCCCCCATGATGTAGTGGCTCGTTTTTCTGGGGGAGTTTGCGTCAGAATGACCAGAGCAGGAACGCCGAGATCACGCGGTCACTCTGAGGAGCGGTCATGTGGTCACTGATGAGCGGTTATGCCGATCACATTGCACGAAACAGATAAAGTGATTTGGCCGAGTCCACAAGGAAAGCCGACACTGGGACTCAAACCAGGCTCGCCCACTTGGCGATTATACATAGATTATATATCTAACCTCCGGCGCAGGTTAACGCACGGCAATCCCGTATTCACTGCCAGTCAAATCACCGGCAAATTACTTGGGATCGCCGGGTCTTCCCCGTACTGGAGGTTTGTGAATCCCCCTCCCTCCCCCCCTCCTGTCCTGTCCCCCCCTAAGAGTTGTGGAGTATTTATTTAGTTCTTTTTGTACAACCCCCACATTACCAGTATAACTTTTATTTATTTTATAAAACATTAGGGATAAGGATTTTATTTAGAAAAGCTTTTTCCTGCTTTGTAGCCGAATTGTATCGTTTTAAATCTTTTGTGACGCGAGTTTGAACAATTTTTGCTCCAATGTTTGCTAGGTTTAGAAATGGTTGAAATCCTGCAAAGAACAATTAAATGGCGCGGGGCGGGTGTGTCAGTGTCATGCTGTAACCCAGGAGTGGCCAACTCCAGTCCTCGGGTGCTACCAACAGGTCAGGTGTGGATATCCATGCTTCAGCGTAGGTGGCTCAGTCACTGTTTGAGCCATCTGTGCTGAAGCAGGGATACCCTGAACACCTGACCTGTTGGTAGCGCCCGAGGACTGGAGTACGCCACCCTAGCTGTAACCTTTTTTTTTTTGCTTTCTTGCCTGTAGTGTCCGTCCACCCTGGGAGAAGAGAAGGAATATAACCCGTTCCTGCGCACGCACTGCCGCGACCTTCACCTGGCCTTGGGTCTCCAGCGCGGGGCAGATGAGGAATGGAGTCACTTCCGTGCCACAGTCCTGGAGGAGGTGCGGAGGCGGAAGGACCTCTTCAAAGGGAGATAGTTCCTTCCGCTACAGGGATGAACATTACCGTGTGCTATATTGTGGTGGCCAGCAAGAGGACTGAACTGATTTGCTTAGGAACTAAACCTTTTTTAAGCAAATTTATTCCCCCTCCCTGATTCTAATTGGACAGCACAATGTCCTCTGCATCCTCTTTCAGCCAGACAAGGGGTGAAGATAAACCTATGGCTAGCGTACCACCCATTCTTATAGTGCTCCCTTGGCACTGCCTCACAGTTCATATTCTCTTTGGTTACTGCTTTTAGATTGTCCCATTGAGTGTTTGGAAGGGACAAATGTAGATGGAAGTCGTGGGGGAAGGTTGAACAAATTGGGATATTTTTTACATGTATAATCCCGGAGGGATGGTTGAAAGCTTCAGACCATCGTTAACTGGAACTAGATGGCCTTGCAGACATCCTCGTGGGTGAAGATCCTGTGTCCATGAGTTTATACTCTGCGTTACAAAGACGGGACTGCATTTGATCTCTCCTGTTGCAATGTGAAGACTTAAAGCAAGCATGGAGAGGCAGGATTGGAGAAAATTCACCACCTCTGCACCAACGCTAGCAACGTTCAGATTTAACTGAAGCAGCACACGTGAAATAGAACTGCTAGGGATCAGACGTGGCAATACGTGCCACCAGTGGACGCAACTGGATTGTTTGGTTGACTGCTGATGTAGAAAAAGGTGTTTACATATATTTTTTTTTAATTATTATTGGGTCTAAAGTAGTATAACTGGGTGTCAATTAAAGGGTCTCAAATATTGTCAACTGCAGAAGGAGACTATGAATGATGTACTGAACAAGAGCACTGCCCCAAGAGACAGGAATACTGGCAGATTGGTGGACGGTGCTATAGGGGGCAAGATGCTCCTATACAGCATATTAATCCCATTAGAGGGAAGGTGACTTGCAAAGTCTCTGAAAGGAACGGTGTAGAGATGCAATGTGTATAAGATCCAAAGCTGTAGTGAAGCTCCTTTACAAGCGGTTTAATTGTCACTTTATTGCAGTCGAGGCTGTAAGCGAACACCAGCTTTGGTGCTTTTCGGGGCCGGCATGACGGCGGTTCCATCGGCGCAGTCGCACCTAGCACTGCGCTTGGCGGCCGTACGCGCTTCCACACAACAATGAAACTGATTGCGGGGCGGGGCGCCTGTAACTGCCTCTTGCCTTCTCTCCGGCTTCTCCTTCTGCATCTTCTGATTGCAACAATGCATCGCCCTGACAACGCGGCAGTGTACGGCGACGCGTTGCCATGGACAGCGCAGTGTGCCATGATGTCGCAGAGATGAGCAGGTTAAGAGGCCGCACACACGTGTTACAGGTGGTATGTTCACACGTGCTTTGGTTTAGGTCAGGGGTGTCCAACTCCAGTCCCCAAGGGCCATCAACAGGCCAGGTTTTCAGGATATCCCTACTTCAGCACAGCTGGCTCAATTAGTGGCTCAGCCATTCTGAAAACCTGGCCTGTTGGCGACCCTCGAGGACTGGAGTTGGGCACTCCATGGTTTAGCTGTATATCATGAAGTGTCCTACACGTGAAAAGGGGGTTGTGGTTCAAAAGACACAGTCGCTCCCTTCCCTGGGTGCTGCTGGTGTCGGGGTGTATATGTACCTGCTATAGCATGAGCAAAGCTAGTTTATAGAATGTGTGAAGCAATGTGTGGCGATAGCTCTACCCTGACTGCAAATCCAGACAAAAAGTTTCAGGATTCAAATCCATTGATGGGGCTCTGGGTGTTTGCAGGGTTTACTTAGAATTAACACTGGAGATATGTGCAACTTTGTTTTTTTTAGCATTTTTCCCAACTAGGAATTGTAATGCAAACGTGTGAGGGAAATGAATGCGTAACATGGTTTCTCCGGGTTGCTCTGGCATCACCTCTCACAGGTACCCCACGGAGGTCCACTGCCAGCAACCAAAATCGATAACTTTTTTTTTGCTTCCAAAACGACAACAAAAATGAGATTTAGGGGCAAGGATTTATTTGAGGGAAACTGAACTGTAATCTGTGAGACTATGCTAAAAATCAGACACTGACTGCAGGACAAGTGACACTCGGTGCGTGAGAGTGGACAGTTGGGACTGGAGTGAAGAGGTTTGTTGAATAAAACACTAGTATTACATTTCTATTGATACATGTCCGCTGCTCTCGTCATTGGAAATAACCAAATACTACAGGGCCGTCTGTTGGTGTTCTTGGTGCAGTGCCTAACTAAACATTGTGGTGCCAATTATTGCAAACCACTCTCATACTCGCTGTTAACACCTTCCCTGCCAGGTGCGCCTGAAATGCATTGCTCTGCATGCCCTCTGGCAGCAAAGAGATATAATATCCCTGTAAGTGAAAGTAGTCTAAAAATGACATCTATATCTCAACTGTTTCTAGACGGCGGTTTGTTCTCAGAATGAGGTGATTCCTGTAAAAATGCTGTGTTTCTATCTGTTGGGTTGCAGAAATACATCTTTATAGTTTGTGGTTTTGATAAAAGGCTCTACCTCACAGCCACAAAAAAAAAAAGCTTGCACCTAAAATGAGCTTTAGTTGTTGCTGCTGAAAACCAGCGTTATCAAATCCATAAGGGCTTATTCCCTAAATGAAACAAAAAAAGAAGTGAGGGATTGAAGCAAAGTATTGCGATTCATCTCTTTTCCCCCTTCTTGACCACACTTCTCTGGCTCATGTGTCGCACCAGACAATAGGCATTATGCAGGGTCATGTAGAATTGGCTATTAAGAAAAATGTAAAATGGTATAGTCTAGAAAGAAATGTATCATGTATACATACATCTGAGAAGCTACATAACGACAATGTAGGAAAATAGTTTGTACTAGGGATATAATAGATAGATATCTCAGAAAAAAACAATGTTTTGCTCCTCAATGGGACATTCATCGGGGCAGTGTTTGGGAAATAGGAACACTTGAGATTATTAATGAAGTCAATCGTGAAACAACCTCTAGTGGTAGTAGTAATTAGCGCACTTTCTTTTGCTGCTATCGCTTTATCAAGAAATATTGCCGTCCGTATTTTTTTAAATTGTATTCTCAAATGCTGTAAAAAGGACCAACACCAAATGTGACATTTTGCTGCCCTGGGTAACTTGGGATTCATTCCTGACGGTCGTAAATGTGAGACATTTGGCAACACTAAGCGAAGCATTTAGCACGACGGATACAAAGTGACGTTGGCTCATTTGTGGTGTCTGGCCTAAATATAGTGGGGTTTACTGTAGATTACTAAAAATTAACATACACGTTTCAGTATTTTCCACTTTACCTGAGAAGACAAATGTGATGTTTTAGCTACAGGAATATTATAACAGGGAGGGGCATTGTAATGGTATCACGTTGGGATTGGGGGGTTCTAGGCCACAAATGGCATTTGAATAGAAGTGTGCAGATTTCTGTTAGCGAGATTATGTTGGAAGTCTCAGACGCACGATGCTAACAATCCCTAACACGCGCAGAACTCAATGAGCTGACATTTGTATATAGATAGATATAGAGGTCCGTCCTTCAATTTAGCTTAGTAATGCCCACCGTTGATTACCAAAGTGGGCACAATACTGAAGCTGCAACTGGTTATAAGGGTCATTAAAGTTGAACATGCTTTGTGATGTGTGATTGTGTGACGTTCACTGACCGAGTCTCATCCCTTATCCTGACTAGTTGTGCGTTAGTCAACCTGTTGGACTTGATTCTGTGTGTGTTTTTAAAGGTGAACAAATAAAGACCTTTTATTAAAGGCTCAGTCTCTGTGTGGTTGGAATAACGTGTTTGTGAATGACTTTCATGCGCGCGCACCTGCTCAGCATCACGTTGATACACCCTCCAACTGTAGCAATTTCTTTACTGAGACTGGTACCTAATAACCCTGGGTGTGCTCCCTAATAACCCTGGGTGTGCTCCCTAATAACCCTGGGTGTGCTCCCTAATAACCCTGGGTGTGCTCCCTATTGCGCCCATTCCTCGCTCTGCGCTGCCTGGCTCCCAGGTGGCTGAGGCCCGGGGCCTCCACCTCGCTGCAGCAGTGATGTCACGGGGAAGTCCTCACTAATTCTGTTTTATGTATAAATAAGAATAGAAATACATGTTAGAAATACTAGGGGTCCTATGCGTGACATGCATTATGGAGACCTACCAGATAATCACTTGATTGGAAGCTCCACAATGATAGAGGGCCTGCAGGGCACCCACAATGATAGAGGACCTGCAGGGCACCCACAATGATAGAGGGCCTGCAGGGCACCCACAATGATAGAGGGCCTGCAGGGCACCCACAATGATAGAGGGCCTGCAGGGCACCCACAGTGATAGAGGGCCTGCAGGGCACCCACAGTGATAGAGGGCCTGCAGGACCCCACAGTGAGAGAGGGGGCCTGCCGGGCAACCCCAATGATATAGTGCCTGTGCAGGGCAACCCACATTGTAGAGGGCCTGCAGGGCACCCACAAATGATAAGGGCCTGCAAGGGCACCCCCATGATAGAGGCCTGATGTCAACCCCCAGTGATAGAAAGGGCCTGCAGGGCACCCACTTGATAGAGGCCTGCAGGCACCCACAATGATAGAGGACCTGGCAGGGGCACCCACAGTGATAAGGGGCCTGCAGGCACTCACATGATATAGGGCCCTGCATGCACCCAAAATGATAGAGGACCTGCAGGGCACCCACAGTGTCGAGGGCCTCAGGGCACCCACAATGATAGAGGGCCTGCAGGCAAACCACAGTGATAGATGTCCTGCAGGGCACCCCAGTGATAGAGGGCTGCAGGGCACCCACAGTGATAGAGGGCCGCAGGGCACCCACAGTGATGAGGGCCGAGGGCACCCACTGATAGAGTGACCTGAGGGCCCAGTGACGAGGCTAGGAACCACCAGGTGATATGAGGGCCTGCATGGCACCCCGCACAGTGATATAGAGGGCCTGAAGGGACACACAGTGATAGAGGACTGCAGGGCACCAAGTGATAGCGCAAGGGCCCCATGAGGCCGCAGCCCCACAGTTGATAGAGGGCCTGCAGGACACCCACGTGCAGAGAGGGGCCTGCGGGCACCCACAGTGTATGAAGGGCATTGCGGCAACCACAGTGATAGAGGGCATCAGGGCACCCAGTGCAGGGGCACGCAGACAACAGTGATAGAGGCTGCATGGCACCCACAGTGATGGGGGATCTTGCCCAGTGTCCATGATCATGTGGAAGGAAGGGGTGCAGTGTGCAGTACAAGGGCACCGCCAAAGGCGGCGAAGGTCCCCTCACTCGCCCAGCCTTGTCATAGAGAGCTCTATTGCGGCACCCCCGCCCCTCGCCGGTGCTATTGGATCCGCTTCTGTCCCATAGTTTGCTGATGGCATCGCTTGCTGTCCTCCCTCGGTGCTATGCAGGCGGCCGGTGCTCTGTGTACCGGGGCCTCGGTGATACTCAGTGCGCGTGCCTGCTGCCGGTCTGTGCGCAGAGTGAGGGCCGAGGTCTGGGCATACTGTACTGAGGTGGGAGTCACATGTGCTGCATGGACATAGTGTATAATTGGGGATCACGGTGTCGTATTCATATAATAGACAACATTCAAGATAAATATAAACACAATACATACAATATACACAGAATATATCACATATTATAGACACACATACATACACAGATATATACACATACAAATATACATATATAGACACATATACATACACAGATATATACATATATACACACATACATTACAGATAATCATACATTTACCACGTGTGTGGTGTGTGTGTGTGTGTGTGTGGGTGTGTGTGTGTTTGTTGTGTGTGTGTGTGTGTGTGTGTCCATTCTCTCCCTCCTCCTTCCCCACCTCTCTCCTAGTAAAGCAATAAATTGGAGATCACTTTAGGGGAAAACAAGGGCATGACCCCTTTTAGTGCCATAGAGTGACCTCTGTGTATAACCCAAATAGTGACATTAACCATGCAGATCCAGAGTGTGTGTGCACCTGTGACAGGTCCAGGGTGCAGGCAAGGCAGGTCTCCCAAACTGTGCCCTAGAGCAGATCACACACAGGGACATTTCAGGATTATGAACCAGAAATAAAATGCCATTTAAAAAGAAAAATACCATCTTCAAAGAGGGAGACGATGACAATCTGTGACTAAACTCGCTGTACATTACTGACACACGATAGCTCTTTCATATCACATTGGCCCATGCGGTAATTGATTTGTTCAGTGCTGAGAAAAACATACTGTCAGCTGCAGTCACAATGGATTTCATTAGGTAATATATAAGACGACTCTGCAATTATACGGCATTGACCAGTCACCATGTTCAGTGCATAACCTGAAACCAATGCAAGTCTTTAGTAAACCACATCATCGACCATCCCCACATTGAACCCAGGGAACACATTGTGCCCTCGTCCTTTTATCGCAAGGCAAAAGTTGGGGTGACATCTCCTCTACAGTGTTTTTACCTCCATCTAGGACAGTGGTGCTCAACTCCAGTCCTCAAGACCCCTCAACAGATCAGGTTTTAAGGATATCCCATTCAATATACAAGGGTAATGGGTGCTCCAATAGTCCTGGAATATAATCTTCTATTCATGAATGATAAACACAGATGTGGCTCAACTATGGAGTGGGTATACTACTAGGTGAGTGAACCAATTCAATGAGACATAAACCTCCCGAAGGCAACAGAAAAAAATGATGTTGTACTCACTTCGCTGCACCTTATTGGTGATAACTGTGTAATAAACTCCACAACTCACCAAATTATGTAGTAATGATGACGATCCATAAGATGAAAAATCTTTCAAGAGTCTTACCCACTCCTAGAGCTCACTGGATTCTTGTGGGCGTGTCCAGCCGCTGATTCAATTCCAAACAAGAGCAAAAAATATATTTTTTGCTCTCTTTAAGGATATCCCAGCTTCAGCACAGGTGGCTCAATCAGAGGCTCAGCCTTCGACTGATTGAGCCACCTGTGTTGAAGCAGGGATGTCCTTAAAACCTGCCCTGTTGGGGGGATCTTGATGGCTGGAGTTGAGCCCCCCTCCTGAGCTAGGATGTAGCTCCGAATACATGTAGTTACAGGATCTGACAAATGACACTCTCTTTTCAGGTCATAAGAAATGGACACAGAGACCCTGACCGCTTTGGAGCCGCCCGAGCCGCCCAAGGTCCTGAGTGCCAGCCCCGAGGCACTAGATTTTATATCCCATGTGGGTAAGTTCCTCTATTTCCTTCTTTGGTGTTCATCATTGATGTGCAGTGACCCGTCAGTCCTGATCCCTGCAGGTGAATAGATGAGGGGGTTAGGGATAATTCAAATGGAAATGACTTGCTGTACCTACAGCTAACACAGGTGACAAGTGTCTATTTTACTTGTATTACACCAGTCTCAGAATAATATTGGATACTTTGGTAATGGTAAAAAAAAGAGATGTAAAATATCTATTAAAGCAATGTTTTAAAGAGGCAGTCCTACAAAGGGCAAACTGAACACGTGGAAGGGACAAGGTAAGAAAAATGCACAAATGCGCACCAGGGATTAGATAATGGTAATTTATTTAAAATACACAAACACTGAGGGGACCCAATCCCACCTCAGCTAAGAATGTTATACAGCTCAGACACAGTGACCATATAATACGACCTCTGAAATATCTAAACCCTAAACAGTACAACATAAAGGACACAATAGAAATGAATATAATCAGCTTTTCGCGAAACGCGTAGAGGTCACGACAGGTCATCCTGCGCGTGTTTCCTGACAAGCTGAGACGGAGCCTGCGAGAGGCACAAGCGGTGTGTTCCAGCTTCACGGTGCCATGATCCGGATCTCTATACGGACACCGTGAACCCGCATTTCTCCCTCAGTGTAAGTGTCCGTCTCCCCTTGCCAGTTGTTTGATAATCTATGGCGGTTTCACTTTGAATCGTTAGATGGATTTCTATTTTTGTTTTACTGATTATATTCATTTCTATTGTGTCCTTTATGTTGTACTGTTTAGGGTTTAGATATTTCAGAGGTCGTATTATATGGTCACTGTGTCTGAGCTGTATAACATTCTTAGCTGAGGTGGGGTTGGATCCCCTCAGTGTTTGTGTATTTTAAATAAATTACCATTATCTAATCCCTGGTGCGCATTTGTGCATTTTTCTTGCCGTGTTTTTCAGGGTGCCCTCCCCCCTTTTATAGGGGAGACCACCTTGAAGTGTGAGCCTTTGGGGAGACGCTCCATGCACGTGCAGCAAAGGGATTTTCCACATTTAACAGCTACAGCACGAGCGCTGAATATCCTTCTTTTTCTGCTTACGTGGAAGGGACATGTTATGTATTTGGGGGGGGGGGGGAATATATGCATTTATTGAGCTCTCTGGTATCCAGCATAGAAAGGAAGAAGCACAAAGCTTTAGTAAACTGATATTGTTTTTCAGATGAATAATTAATGTAGAACAGGGGTGGGCAACTCCAGTCCTCAAGAGCTATCCCTGCTTCAGCACAGGTGGCTCACAGTTGGCCACCCCTGATGTAGAGTAGGCAGAGCCGATCTTGAGCAAGTTGTTCAGTGGAGTTAGTCACTTTGTTTGATTAATACAACAGTACTTGAGCAGGCAGTGTGTTTTGTAATATAAACCAGAGGAAGCGCTGTGAATTGCCATTATTTGGTCACAAATTCAGCTAATCTTTACCCATCTTGTTGCAGTATAAGTAATTCACAGGTTTATTTCCACAGTGATTTCTATATATTTAGCCAGCAGCCAGTTGAGAAACACCGACTCTGCCTTTCCACCCCATATAGGTCGTACATTGTGACTTACACTGAATGCAGATTCTACCTTGCAATGATCCTTACTTGGTTAAATATTTATGTCAGGAGTGGCATGCTTATCAAGTCATTGTTCTGCTAAACTCAGGCTACAGAAGTATATTTTTATGCCGGAAGGGATATAAAGTATGAGGTGGATTGTGTCCCAACAGGACTGGAAGAGCTTCAACTCTGCATGTTCACCGAGTCCTTGCTGACCATCTCGGATTCTGGAAAGGAGTTGGGGTCATTCACGGTCAGCGTCCAACCTGGTCACTACGAAATAGAAGGCTTTGCGCAAGACAAATGCTTCCTTGTTCACGCTACCAGCCAGGGCACCATCGATGACACCCCCTGTGGAACCTCCGTCTTCGGTTAGGATTTTATTTTTATTTCCTTTATAGAACTGCCAATACATGCTATTTACCACAGCGTATAGTAGAACAAATTGTGCTGAACTGCTTGTCGTCTTGTTGCTTTCTGAAGCACCAAGGAGGTAAGAGTCCTTTTAAACTCGGACCGACCTAGAACTGATCTCCAGCATCTAACGAGTCCGTGCATTACCTTGTCCACCTCCTGTATTACATGATATTCCTGCTATCTCCTGCACCTCTAGCAGTGAAGCGGTTCATATTCAGCCCCTTTGTTTTTATATTTTGCAGCTTACATCTCCCAAAAACTGGAAACACTGGAGCAGCATCACTATGAGTATTTAAAGGTACAGTCAAGGCTTATGTGCCATGGGGTGGGATTTTCTTTAAACCAGTGATCACAAGAATGCATGCAGCCCCATTTAAATCCTGGGATGTGTACGTAGAGATGGAGGCTATTTATGTATACTGTATCTTTATTTGTAGTGTGCTATCCGTGTACATATTGCTTCCCAGCAGTAATATACACAACAAAATAATATGGGATGTAATGCATCATTAAATTAAGTGCTTCAAACGTCAAAGTAACCACTAGGAAAATCGAGTCCGTGTTCCGAAGAGCTTACAATCTAAGTGATATGTAGGTCGAACTTCCAGAGACCTATCAATAGGTAACTAGATTTCTCCTGGGCGCTGCTAATAATGACTCCTTTCTGTATTGAGAATGATGTGTTCATTCCTTCTTCTTGCTGTATATCTCCTCTATCGAGCTTCCAGATCACTTATCATTACTTAGTCGATCTGGCGATCTGTTCTCACCCCCTGCTTGTCGTCTATTACAGATGAAAGGACACTCTCTGGACAAGAAGACTCACATGTTGAAACAAGGTGATAGGCTGGTTATTGACAAAGTCATTACAGAAGGAGAGGTGAGCTGGTCTGTTGTATTCATCTTTCACCAAATACTGAGCAGCTCGTGATTATCGTCATTTTGTCCAGAAACTCTCAATCTATTAGCATGAAATATTGCACAAACGTACAGAATACACATATGTTTACTAAAACTATTAACAGAGCAGGGGCGGCCAACTCCAGTCCTCAAGGGCCACCAGCTGGTCAGGTTTTCAGGATATCCCTGCTTCAGCACGTGTGGCTCAGTCTTTGACTGAGCCACGTGCGGGGGGGGGGGGCGCTGAAGGGCTAATAATAGTGTGTGTGTGTGTGTGTCCCGCTGACTGTAGCGGCGCCGGGGGAGGGGGGGGTCGGTGTGAAAGCGCGGGAGACACGGGGAGAGGAGTAGGTGCGCGCGGGTGCTGCTAACACTGTGAGCCCCGTGTGTGTGTGTGTGTCCCTGTGTGTGTGTGTGTGTGTGTCCCTGTGTGTGTGTCCCTGTGTGTCCTTTGGCCCGTCACTCCGCCTCAGGCCAATGAGAGGTGTGCGGGGGCGGGCCAAGGGACCAATGAGATTTCCCCTAGGGACACCGGACATCCAGGCAGGCAGCAGGCATGCATGCATGCATGCAGGCAGGCAAACAAACACAGTGCTTTCACTAATATAGTATAAGATTGAGAAGAATCAGGGAAATCAAGGTGATGGAACTCCTCTCGGCACAACTTAGCCAAAAGGTAGATAAATTCCACAAGATCTGGGAAATCTGGTCAGAGGATTAACAACCTTAGGAGTTGAGCCACCAAATGTCAGGACTGACTACTACCCCCCCCCCCCCCCCCCCTTCCTGTTTTCTGCTCTCTATTATCCTTTGTCTTTTCACAGAGAGATACACAAGGAAGCAGCCGCTTCCCCAATAAAGCTTTGAAAGAGGATTTTAGATCACAACAAAAGAAAGAAGATACATAGGGGGAAAAAAAACAAAAAAACAACAATGCAATGTTCATGTTTAAATGTAATGTTTAATTTAACCGAAGCATAAGATTGTCATTATGTATCATTTATATGGAAATGCTTATTGTATGATCTCTCTAAAACAATAAAAAGATTGAAACAAAAAATAAATAAAGTGTATGCGGCCTTAGTGCAGCTTTATATGTAATAGATGCAGCATGTACAGAATGTTAGAAACCACACACGTTTATTTAGGTGCGCAGTACACACGGGTCAGTAAATAGGTACCACTGTGCACCAAATATACAATCAGTTGCTAAATCAAGACGCATAGTCAAACAGTGTTTGCAAGCCCTTTGATCCATTTTCAGCCTTTCCCCACTGTTCTGTATGTCGGAATCTTTGGCAAAATGTAGATGGGAAGACATTTTGCAGAGACCAGCCACGACAGGAAAGCTTTTACCCTTTATTACCTCAGCACTGACACATCTGCCACCTGCGTCTTTGAAGCAATGCCACAATTTTGTAATTTTATTATCAATTTTATTGCTAATACACGTTCAGACACGAGATCTAAAATACATAGAAGCATTGTAACCATATCTAGTTATCCCTTAAAGTGAATTGGCGCAGAAAAAAAACAAAAAAAAAAAAACCTAGTATACAAATTAATTAAAAAAAAAAAAAAATAATTAAAAACCACTTAAGAGCTTCCCATTGTCACTACACATGCAGCCACATTGACACAGCTCCAGTCTCCAAACTCGTCACTTCCACAGAAAGGGTCACAGGATTGATATTTTGCCATTGCGTAGGAATCAGACTTTACGTCACTTTAAATCCTGTAGACTGAAAGCAGCAGATCCACAGCATCTGGGGGGAGAAAGATTGGCAAGTGTTACACGATTAAGATGTTTAAACTTCCAACATCCCCTTATCCCAAGAGGAGAGTTTATTTTCTACTTTTGCAGAAAGCAAGAGGCAGGTACTGCTGAGGTCAGTTTTAATGTCGCTTCAAGGAGTTTTGTCATCATGCCTCCCACACAGAGAGAAAACTGCTAGAGGAAGCACTGTAATTCGGCCTTTTCTGTCATCATTCCTCAGCCAACTACAACAACTCTCCCACCCCAATTAAGTTACTGTAATCAACAGAACAAAATATGCACATTACCTGCGGCTTCTGGGTTGGAATATCCATGTACAGCAATTGGAAGTTTTCCTGTCCTGGTTATGTAATCTGGGGGCCCAATAACCTGTAGTGGGGAGGGAAGTAGTATGAGAAAGCAATGCAAGAAACACCAAGAGGTTGCCCCAATATTGGTGGCATCCAAAGACATGGGTACATGTTTAACATGACACAGCACCTTGGTTTAGGACCATGAAATGTAACAAGTTAACTTTATGTGCTACAAAATATTGAAGTACACAATTAATGTGCCTGTACCGCTCTTAAATCTAGGGTTCCTTGAAGTTTGTGTAATTATAAAGTTGCTCAAGAACAAGATTAAAATGTTACCAGGTCACGCGTTCTAACCATCATTGCCCCCCAGAAAAAGCCCAGCAACAATTCTTTGTAGTAGTTAGACATCTTTCCCCAAGGAGATGGGCTGTACCAGTTACCAAACAGGGGTGATATGAAGACTACAGATCCTGGGCACTACTGCTAGTGATGGTGTTGAACAGTGCAGATTTATCTGGTGGTGTGTAAAATAAATAAAATTATAGTGAAAAAGGAGTGGAGTGTGGGCCCAGTGCACGAGAGAAACAAAGGGGAAAAAAAAAAGCTTAATTCATGATCAAGCACAACAGAAGCTAAATTTCTGTGGACCGTATGCTCTTGTAGTAGAGACCTTGCATGCCAGACGCCCTTTATTCTGCTACCAAAGATTTGCACTTTGGTGCGTTCACAGCAGCATAGCAATGTGTTCTGAATTGCAAATTCGGATATTCTTTTTATACAATAAAATCAAATATTTTACTTACTTTAGTGCACCAATCTCCCTGTTCTTTACGTTAACTGCCATAACCAGTCAGGAGATGCAAAGACATCTGCAGTGAGATGTCTCAATCCATGGGGTCCACATCCTCACCCACACATTCCAGTACTGAGGTGTACCTAGCAACAAGACAATGAAGTTGGCCTTTAACCAGAAGGACACGATCAATACAAGACCGGCTGGAGAACCAAGCATGCTGCTGCCAGGGTCAGTTCTGTTTTCGCTTCAAGGAGATTTGTCATCGTGCCACCTTGTAGAGAGAAAACTGCTCAGAGGAGGCGCTGCAATTCGGCCTTTAACGTCATCATTCCCAAGCAGCAGTATGTTAGCGCTCCCAAACTGGGGTTGGGAAGGGGCCAGAACACTAGTACAAATCCTACTGCCCAGGACAACCCATCCTCTTCCAAGGGAAGTAGCAGCCACAAAGCAGATCGATTTCCAATAACATAAGTTGTACAAGATTTTCTTGTGCATAAAATTGAGACTGTGGGTCTCATCACAACTCTAGTTGCTAGATAAATGGAGGATGGGGCATAATTTGAATGTGCTGCTGAAAGTTACAGGGATGGCAGTACCCAAATTAGTAAAACCTTTTGTACGTCTTTCAGATTTTGCCGCTAGAGGGTCCAGCAACGCCTTGCCTGCCCATAACTCAACTTACTCAGACCGATGGTCAGGAACCCAGAGACAGTTCAGCTTGTACCGAGGTTGGCTTCAGGTTCACAGGAATCTCTGTAAATGGCATGCAGCCGCCTCCAGCTCCTACATGAAGAAAAGATTTAATTCCTCAGCTTCTGCTCATAACCCAATTGGAGATTCCGGTTAGCAGGAAATAAGTGAAGTGTTTAAGGGATTGTAAGCCTTTAGACAGCCATATAAAAGGTTAGGGTATGTCTGGCCCAGAATAGGTTTGTGATATTCCAGAATTTATTAGTTACAATAATGCCAACGGCAGATTGATTAGCAATAAGTGACAGTAGTGGCAAGGGAAGCAGGAGTGATTGCAATGAAATACATGACCTGAATGTAACAACTCACCCAACTAAGCAGTGGAAGGCATAAGAATCTACAGCGGCACCAATAACTCTCCTACTTGCTGTCCTGTATGTATTCTCACCCTACCTTTCACTCCCCTCATTTGTATGTATTAATCCCATAAAGACTTCTACACGGACACCTACCCAGCCCTCTCCCGCCTTCCCCTCACATCCTACATCTGCACAGTCAGAGGCCTTAGGAATAGGGGAGAGAGGAGAGAGCCGCGGGTACAGCATCTTGTAAAGAGATGCAGTAACATGTTAATGTGCCAGGGAAAGACATTGCTAATCACTGCCAGGGAAGCGGCGGCCAGTGGGGGATCTCTACAGGATCTCCTGGAATGTCCACAACAGATCCCCAGATTGTAATGAGATCTGACTCTGCAAAACCATGTGAGGTGCCGCAGCCCCACCTGGAATACACACTGCTGCCCCCAGGGAGCCCTGTAACCTGCCGGACACAATACCCGCGCTCAGAGCCCTCTCTGTGCAGGTTACACAGCGGTTACTCACCATGCTGCTCTCCTGCGGGCCGCCATCTTGCTACATGCAGTCAGATCACGTGGTCTTTTGCTCCAAGTCACCCCCCCCCCCCCCCAGTAGTAGGTGCCGAGAGGGTGCTTGCTGCTAACACGGTGAAGCCAAGGGGTGTGGTGTGTTGGGGGTGTGTGTTGTGGTGGTTGGTGTGTATGGTAACTGGGTGTGTGGTTTGGGTGGTGTGTGTTGTCCCTGTTGTGTGTTCCCTGTTGTTTTGGTCCTTTGGCCCGTCACTCCGCCAGGCCAATGAGAGGGGTGCGGGGGAGGGGGGCGGGGGGCCAAGGGACCAAGAGATTTCCCCTAGGGACACCGGACATCCAGGCAGGCAGCAGGCATGCAGCAGGAATGCTGCATGCATTGCAGGCAAGGCCAAACAAACACAGTGCTTTCACTATATATAGTATAAGATTGAGAAGAATCAGGGAAATCAAGGGATGGAACCCTCTCGGCACAACTTAGCCAAAAGGTTAGATAAATTCCCACAAGATCTGGGAAATCTGGTCGAGGATTAAACAACCTTAGGAGTTGAGCCACCAAATGTCAGGAGCTGACTATACTCTTCCCCCCCCCCCCCCCCTTCCGTTTTCTGCTTCTATTATCCTTTGTCTTTTTCCAGAGAGATACACAAGGAAGCAGGCCGCTTCCCCAAATAAAGCTTTTGAAAGAGGAGGATTTGCTTATAGATCACAACAAAAGAAGAAGATACATAGGGGGAAAAAAAAACAAAAAAAAAAACAACAATGCAATGTTCATGTTTAAATGTAATGTTTAATTTAACCGAAAGCAATAAGATTGTCTTATGTATCATTTATACGGAAATGCTTATTGTATGATCTCTCTTAAAACAATAAAAGATTGAACAAAAAAAAAATAAAGTGTATGCGGCCTTAGTGCAGCTTTATATGTAATAGCTGCAGCACATGTAAGAATGTTAGAAACCACACACGTTTATTTAGTGGTGCGAGTACACACGCGCGGTCAGTAAATAGGTACCACTGTGCACCAAAATATACAATTCAGTTGCCTAAATCAAGACGCATAGTCAAAAGTGTTTGCAAGCCCTTTGATCCATTTTCAGCCTTTCCCCACTGTTCTGTATGTCGGAATCTTTGGCAAAATGTAGATGGGAAGACATTTTGCAGGACAGCCACGACAGGAAAGCTTTTACCCTTTCCCTTATTACCTCAGCACTGACACATCTTGACACCTGCGTCTTGAAGAGCAAGCCACAATGTTGTAATTTTATATCAAATTTATTGCTAATACACGTTCAGACACGAGATCTAAAATACATAGAAGCATTGTAACCATATCTAGGTATCCCTCTTAATAAAGTAATTGGCGCAGAAAAAAAAGAAAGAAAAAAAACAAAAAAAAAAAAAAACTAGTATACACATAATTAAAAAAAAAAAAAAATAATTAAAAACCACTTAAGAGCTTCCCATTGTCACTACACATGCAGCCACATTGACACCAGCTCCAGTCTCCAAACTCGTCACTTCCACAGAAAGTGTCACAGGATTGAATTATTTTGCCATGCGGAGGAATCAGACTTACGTCACTTTAAATCCTGTAGACTGAAAGCAGGCAGATCCACAGCATCTGGGGGAGAGAAAGATTGGCAAGTGTTACACGATTAAGATGTTTAAACTTCCAACATCCCTATATCCCAAGAGGAGAGTTTATTTTCATTTTGCAAAAGAAGAAGAAGAGGCGAGGAGGTACTAAGTGGAGGTAGGCAGTGTTTATTCTTCAGGAGTTTGTAGTTTTCTATGGCTCCCACACAGAGAGAAACTGCTAGAGGAAGCACTGTAATTCGGCCTTTTCTGTCATCATTCCTCAGCCAACTACAACACAAACTCTCCAACCCAATTAGTTACTGTAATCAACAGAAACAAATATGCACATTACCTGCGGCTTCTGGGTTGGAATATCCTGTACAGCAATTTGGAAGTTTCCTGTCATGGTTATGTAATATGGGGGCCCAATAACCTGTAGTGGGGAGGGGACAGAAGGTGAACGTATATGAGAAAGCAATGCAAGAAACACCAAGAGGTTGCCCCAATATTGGTGGCATCCAAAGACATGGGTACATGTTTAACATGACACAGCACCTTGGTTAATAGGTTGACATGAAATGTAACAAGTTAACTTTATGTGCTACAAAATATTGAAAGTACCACAATTAATGTGCCTTGTACCGCTCTTAAATCTAGGGTGTCTGAAGTTTGTGTAATTATAAAGTTGCTCAAGAAACAAGATTAAAAATGTTACAGGTCACGCGTTCTAACCATCATTGCACCCCCAGAAAACAAGCCAGCAACAATTCTTGTAGTAGAGTTAGACATCTTTCCCAAGGAGATGGCTTGTCCCCTGTACCAATCGTCTAAAACAGGGTGAGGTGATATGAAGACTACAGATCCTGGGCACTACTGCTAGTGATGGGTTGAACAGTGCAGATTATCTGGTGGTGTGTAAAATAAATAAAAATTATGTGAAAAAGACTAGTGGAGTGGAGTGTGGGCCCAAGTGCACGAGAGAAACAAAGAAAGGGAAAAAAAAAGCTTAATTCATGATCAAGCACAACAGAAGCTAAATTTCTGTGGGACCGTATGCTCTTGTAGTAGAGAGACTGCATGCAGACGCCCTTTATTCTGCTACCAAAGATTTGCCATTTGGCTGTTCACAGCAGCATAGCAATGTGTGTCTGAATTGCAAATTCGGATATTCTTTTTATACAATAAAATCAAAATTTTTACTTACTAGGCACCAATCTCCTTCTTACGTTAACTGCCATAACAGTCATGGAGATGCAAAGACATCTGCAGTGAGATGTCTCAATCCATGGGGTCCACATCCTCACCCAAACATTCCAGTACTGAGGTGTACCTAGCAACAAGATAGACAATGAGTTGGCCTTTAACCAGAAGGACACGATCAATACAAGACCGGCTGGGGAGAACCAAGCATGCTGCTGCCAGGGTCAGTTCTGTTTTCGCTTCAAGGAGAGATTTGTTATGTGCCACCTTGTAGAGAGAAAACGCTCAGAGGAGGCGCGCATTGCAATTCGGCCTTAACGTCATCATTCCCAAGCAGCAGTATGTTAGCGCTCCCAAACTGGGGTTGGAAGGGGCCGAGAACACTAGTACAAATCCTACTGCCCAGGACAAACCCATCCTCTTCCAAGGGAAAAGTAGCAGCCACAAAGCAGATCGATTTCCAAATAAACATAGTGTACAAGATTTCTTGTGCATAAAATTGAGACTGTGGGTCTCATCACAACTCTAGTTGCTAGATATAAATGGAGGATGGGGCATAATTTGAATGTGCTGCTGAAGTACAGGGATGGCAGTACCCAAATTAGTAAAACCTTTTGTACGTCTTTCAGATTTTGCCGCTAGAGGGTTCCAGCAACGCCTTGCCTGCCCATAACTCAACTTACTCAGACCGATGGTCAGGAACCCAGAGACAGTTCAGCTGATCTGTACGAGGTTGGCTTAGGTTCACAGGGAATCTCTGTAAATGGCATGCAGCCGCCTCCAGCTCCTACATGAAGAAAAGATTTAATTCCTCAGCTTCTGCTCATAACCCAATTGGAGATTCCGGTTAGCAGGAAATAAGAGGAAGTGTTTAAGGGATTGTAAAGGCCTTTAGACAGCCATATAAAAGGTTAGGGTATGTCTGGCCCAGAATAGATGGTTTGTGATATTCCAGAATTTATTAACAATAATGCCAACGGCAGATGATTAGCAATAAAGTGACAGAGTAGTGGCAAGGGAAGCAGGAGTGATTGCAATGAAATACATGACATGAATGTAAACAACTCACCAAACTAAGCAAGTGGAAGGCATAAGAATCTTAGCAGCGGCACCACAAAACTCTCCTACTTGCTGTCCTGTATGTTCTCAACCCTACCTTTCACTCCCCTATTGTATGTATTAATCCCATAAAGGACTTCTACACGGACACACCTACCCAGCCCTCTCCCGCCTCCCTCACATCTACATCTGCACAGTCAGAGGCCTTAGGAATAGGGGAGAGAGGAGAGAGCCGCGGTACGCATCTTGTAAAGAGATGCATAACATGTTAATGTGCCAGGGAAAGGACATTGCTAATCACTGCCAGGGAAGCGGCGGCCAGTGGGGGATCTATACAGGATCTCTGGAATGTCCACAAAGATCCCCAGATGTGTAATGAGATCGACTTGCAAAACCATGTGAGGTGCCGCAGCCCCCACCTGGATACACACTGCTGCCCCCAGGGAGCCCTGTAACTGCGGACACCATACCCGCGCTCAGAGACCCTCTCTGTGCAGGTTACACAGCGGTACTCACCATGTGCTCTCCTGCGGGCCGCATCTTGCTACATGCAGTCAGATCACGTGGTCTTTTGCTCAAGTCACCCCCCCCCCCCCCAGGCGGAAGGATCTATGTTTAGGAAGGGGGGAAACAGGCTGGTAATGTTGGAAAATATCTCTAGAAATATTATCTCTGCGCAGATAATTAAGTCGTTTCCATACTTTAGGGTTATTTTATGTCTGGGTCACAGAACACACTAAAGAAACCCTAAATCCTATTTGTATTTAAAGTGGAGGTTTCCCCCCCCCCCCCTTACCACAATGGTTGCGCCAAGTACCCGAGGCCAGTGTGCAGGGAGTGATACAATGAGGCTTATTACAGGGGGCTCCCTGCCTCCCCAGCCTGGTGCTGACACTGCAGTTACCCAGCAGGGGGCTCTGTATGGGTGGGATATTTTGCTGGGAAAGAGAATGGGCACCTTATGTTCTGCCATGTCTCAGTGTCAGACTTTGGCCAGGGAGTGTATGATATAGTAGCTCACAGTAGAACCTCCAATGTCCCCCAGAATAGGCATACATGCATGGTATTAAATCCCCCCACACATAGATCCTCCCCTTATAAATCCCATTGGGAGACAAGAGCGCTAAAATAACGTCATTATATCCCCCAGTGTTATATAAAAGGCTGTAATAGTGTTATAACACTGCCATGTTTCTATTCAAGATTTGTAGGTGCCTCAGTGAGGCCGTAATTGTGGTTATATTACTTGCTTGAAACATCCCCCCACTGAACATTCACACACTGATATAAAGCAATAGAATATAACTGTATACTTACATCTACAAGTAGATCAGTTTTGCGCCCTTCCCCAGTAACAGCGATAGGCTGGTCATCTAGGGATGCCACGCGGACAGGGCAGCCCATCAGGGTCACCAAAGATTCTGATCGGCCCTTTGTGTCACAGAGACGCCACTGTACAATAGACCCCCATTGTTTGAGCCTTTAGGAACAGCGGAGGCTTCTCATGGCCTACAGTGAAGTCGTATTGAAGATACTGCCACAACAGCTGTACCCCCATGTTCAGGTTTGTTTAAGCATTTAAAAGCCCAACCAAATGATACAATTACTGCTCTGAAAGCTGCAATCCCACCCATAAGACCCTCCTTTCCCTCCCCTACACGATGGGAACCATTGGGTCGCCAGAGCAGAACTGTGCTATTTTCAGCCACCTGAGATTGAAGCCGCCATTTTGTTTCTGCAGAAGGGGACTGTAAACCGTTACCTTTACCGGCAAAGCATCTCGGGAACCAAGTTATCCCCCAGAGCTGCACCACGGCTTTAAAATTTGGGCAAGTCACGAGGCCCGGGTCACAGACTATTGCAGAAGGTCACAACCACCATTAAGTGTTCCCCAGCAACTTTGTGATCCTTAACCTGTAGAAATAGAATTTTTGAAGATTTACTAGTGACAAAACTTTAATAAAACTGCAATCGAGGCATAAAATGGTGACCGACGGCATGTCTAAATCCAACAAAACAACCTAAAGATGGACTCGCTGCCTGTTAATATTCCTCCACTGATTATGTTACCAAGTAATGAGTCCCCAGGCCCATCAAATGTATACTGATTTTGTAACCATTTTTAAAATGAAGCGAGTCAGTCATGCAGCATTATGTAAATTAAAAATATTTTTATTTCAACATTAAAATTATTTAAAAACAGCAATTTCACAGTTGGACGGGAAAAAACAGCGGTGTGGCAAATCCATAAAGCACCATCTTATGAGTCACTCTCTGAGAAATTGTCCAGTGGGTGTCAGGGGGAGTCACTCCCAGTTAGGAAATCCCATTAGACGTTTTCAATGGTAATTAACAGAACAAACATTATTCCCGACAAGGCGGGGGTGAGGGCAACTGCTATTACAGAGCCATAGTCCATAAACTGCAGCACTTTAGTCCAAAGAGATAAAAACCTTCTCCATCCACCTGACCTTGTGACACGCAGAAAGTGTCCCACTTACAGGTTGGACGCCCCCACTGTAGGAACCTCACGTCCCCCTGTGTACAGCAGTTTCAGGGCAGTCTGGACCTCCCGGCTGGTTATGGCGGTTCTCGTGTTATACAGAGAGAGTCTGGCAGCTTCTGCAGCAACGAGACTAAAGCCGTCACTGCCGACTAGGTCTCTATTCCCAGGGTCCGCAGCCCACCGACACCGGCTCATATCTGGGTGTACCTAACAGAGACAGTTGTCAATAGCGCTCATCACAAACTAACAGGACATGCAATGTGACACCCCTCCAATCTGCAAGTCAGGCCTGGAGTCTCACCTCAAAGCACTGAAATCTCAGAAAACACTTTTTTACATTTAGACCTGAGAATACCTCACACCTGCACCGCTGTCCCATTAAACAGGTTCTTTACTGCAGTTGCTCTTTTCGTGTTCTGTAAGTCTATTACTCAATTTAGCCCAGCAGCTCTGTAGGGCCGAGTCCCCAATTCCTATTGTTTAACACTTGTGAAACTTTGTATATTATTACCTCCTAGTACCAACTGTATAAATTCTAGAAAGTATTGCATACATTAATGATGCTATATAAAGAAGCAGACATTGATCCAGTTGTCCCTTTCTTATAAAGTAGAAGTAATTTTAACTTTAAGAGCTACAAATGTTATATACACATTATCTAGGCTTAAAAATATAGTACAAATAGGTGTGCATATATAGTATCATTTTAATTCCCTTCAGGTTATGGATTTACCATAATACAGAGCACAAGTGTAAGTGTAGCTCCAACTAAAAATCTAAAACTTTAGGCCTAGATGTAGGAAACATTTACAAGCGATCCCTGATCCCAGGAGAATCACCTTCCCATAGACCAGAGGTGCTCAACTCCATTCCTCAAGCCCTCCCCCCTTTCCCATCAACAGGTCAGGTTTTAGCTGCATGGCTAAACATTTTAACATCACTATTATCCTAAATTATCTTTAAAGTAGCATACCCGCCCCCCTGCAGTCAGTGCTAGAGACCTACCTGCTTTATGGCTCTGTAGAGATAGCTGGAATATTCCTGCCACGTGCTGAAGCAGGGATATCCTGAAAACCTGACCAGCTGGTGGCCCTTGAGGACTGGAGTTGGCCGCCCCTGACATAGTTGTTACTTGCTTTCTGCTATCATTGAGCAATACTGGTGGGCTTGCATATGACTCAACTAAGCAAAAAAAAAGTCCAGATCTTCCTTGGTACTTTATATCAAATTAGATTACAAGCTTGTAGAGCCGTTGATTTAATTGAGCTGCCTTTGTTCTCCCTGTTACAGTAAAGCTCCTTGCATCACTTGTAACCAACAATTATACAAGTAGCCACCATCACACCCATTGTGCTCTGCCAACAAAGGCACGGCATCAACTGCTATTCACCAGGTGTCCATGGAGTAGGGGGTATGATACCTTGTATTGGACCAACAAGTAGTTGATATGTTACAAGCTTTCAAACCTGTTAAGGACCCTGAGAGGTTCGAAAGCTTCTACCATATCAGCTACTGACAGGACATACTTGAAAACGAGAAGTAACTCTCAATGTATTACTTCCTGGTAACACATTTTATAAATAAATACTCCCTCTCCATCCTTTGTTACTGCATGGAAGAAAGGACCAACACGGCGACCCCCCCCCCTTCTTTGACCTGTATTAATATTAATCCTCATTTTTTTCCCAACTCCGTACTGCTCTTTTTCCATCTTCTTTATAAGTCGTGTAAATGTATTTATTTACCTTTTTTTATTTTATTGTGAACACCCGATCACCCTTTTCTATGTTGAATGATTTGGATTCCAAAAAGCGAAAAAGAAAAAGTAAAATAAGTATTAAGGATCAAAGTGATAGTGCTTCCAATAAAATAAAGATACATAATACAGCGGTGCGCAAACCGGGGGGCGCATAAGACTGCATGCGGGGGGCGCGCGGTTTACAGAGGCCCCGGGCGCTTCCCAAAGGCACTTAAATGACGTGCCGGGGGAGCTGCAGGGCCTCTGTACACCTTTACGTACCTTGGCTCCACCCGGCGTCAAATAAAACGTGACGTCATGACGCCGGAGCCGAGGTAAGGGGGGTGCAGGGGTGAGGTGACAGCCGACAGGGTGGCGCAGGGGAAATGCGCCCCCCTGCATTATGAAATTCGCCAACATGATACCTTTGGCTGAAACTATAATATTTTGCTTTATGTATAAGAAGAAAAAAAAACATCCAATGGTTTTATTTATAAAAATGTTTTACCAGGAAGTAATACATTGTTACACCTTGTTTTCAAGTATGTCCTGAGCACAGAGTTATGATGACAGATACATGTTTACAACAAATGATCTGAGGTCCTACATTATATTTAAAACATTTCATGGACAGTTAGAGATAATATGTTATAGGCGTACGTGTATGTAACAGTTACAGGTAAGGTTAAAATGTGAGATGACTATTGTCCTGAAATACTTTGGTGGCGGCTTTGAGAGTCTCGGGTAGATTGTTCCAGATGTGAGGTGCACGGTAACGGGACGATTCCTTATTGAATCTTGAGACCGTGAACAGTCTTTTGGAGTCAGATCTCAGATGATAAGTGCTGCGGGTGGTAGGGGTGAGGAGCTTGTTGAGATAGCCGGGTAGCTTGCCCGGAAGTATTTGAAGGTAAGACAGGAAAAATGAACTTTGCGTGTCTGACTCTCCTTATATTGCTCCCTGCTCCAGATATTCCATCACTTACCTGCTCATCCTCTGCTGTGTTTTCAGCATCCCCTAGCTAACCAGCAGTACATTAGCTTTGCCAGGCTGTGCGCCATCACTTCATGGTGCAACCTGTGGGGCAGGTTCTGAAGCCACAAGAGGAACATATTGCAAATGTTTCCTAACGTGGGCCCCTCCTCCCCCCCCCCCCAAGTTTATTAACATCCAGAGCGCTGGCCCTTCCAGCACTGGAACTGGTCACATAACAAAACAACCAGCTGTGCACGTAGCATCCTTACCTGTCACCAACTGCTGGTCTGAATGGGACTTTAAAGCAGTCGCCTGAAACAAAGAAGAAGTTAAATGAGGAATATCTGCTGCATGTTATTTTAATTGCATTCATTGGTTAATTCGCTTCCCACTTTCTCCCCCAGAAAGTGCAGCAGGAAACCACTTCTCATGACTTAAGCACGCTAACAGGGTTTATTTCGGAAGCCGCCAACCTGCTGATTATGCGCCTTCTGGCCAGAAGGAGAAGCGTTCCGCCAAACATGAGCTTCCTGACTTTCGATGCTGAGAGAAACTTGTGTACTACAACCTACGTGAGTTGTTTCCACTCGGAACTATTGAGAGTGGGATATTTTGCCTGTCTAATGTGGACACAATTCCTAAATACTCATTGCAATTAAAAGCATTTTGGCATTTAAACCTCTCTGCAGAGGTGGCGTTGTGTTGCAGAGGTTTCTAGACGTGACAGTGTAAAGAGTATTATTGCTTAGTCACTATTTTATATTTGCTGCACTTATTGTAAAATACCTCATTATGAAAAGACATTGTTTGTACTATGTGAATAAAAATGTATGTACATACATTATATGCAAAATAAAGTAAGAAAGCGCTCACGTGGTCGTCTTGTGAAAACACAAGAAAGCGAGTGCTTCCTTATTCCGCGTGTATAGCAGGGATCTACCCCCCCACCAAAGTCAGCACCCGTGGCAGTATTTTTTGCAGCGTGAGTTCTCAGTCAATACACTTTCATACATTAAATGCCTATTGTGCAGCAGTGCTCTGGGCAAGACATCAGTGACTCTGCATACTGCATACAACTTAATGCAATTAAACAAGAATTACAAATGTTACCATTCTAATTTGGTTACTAAAATTCTCAATGTTTTCACAACCTCCCCTTCTCCCCACACCTCGCACTGTACCCGTCACAGAATACAAGGTGACAGCAGCCAGCCTTACCAAAAGCAGCATGCAGGCCTTTCACTTCATTCATAGGCAGAAGGCCTCACCCAGGGGATGACACAACAAAGGTTCCATGGAAATCATGTGCAGATGAAAGATACTGTATGTAGTGAACCGTTCACTTTTGTAGTTATCACAGCACAATATCAACTGTATAACTGGATGCCTAGTATCCAGCAACAATTACTGTCCGTCACGGAGCATTGGGCTGTAATTAAATCAAGAAAGTCATTAAAACATGGTTTTTTTTTCCAAGTTAGATCAGAGTACAAATCAGTTGCTGTTTCCTTAACACCTTTTCCCTAAACTAATTCTGTCGTAACAATATTCTGTATACCACAGAGTGAGCTGGGATCACGTTCTCAGATGATTGGAAAAGAGACTGTGGAGGTTTATGGCATAGAAAGGACTGTCCAGTCTGAAGATATTCCCACCACGTGGCACTGCTACTTCCTGACAGACGGGTAACGTTATAACAGAGTATTTTTATTTAAGACTCTTCGTTTATTTTATAATATTTTATAATAATCTGAGCAATAGCAAGGTGTATTATTTATATACATATATTGATGTAGTTTTATTGTTCGGTCACTGGTTGTTTTTCTGTGTTCTAAAAATCCCAGTTCCGGCATTTTTCTCATCAACCATAATACGTTGGCAGTCTGCTGCCATGTGTGATGCCACGTGTGATGCCACGTGTGACTTTCTCACCTACTATCAAGTGTATCTAATAATGCCCCCCTGAGCAGAGGAGAGTTACAGGGGTGGCCAGCTCCAGTCCTACAATGACAGACATGGTATTGTGACTAGTTCAGAGTGGGCAACTCCAGTCCTCAAGGGCCACCAACTGGTCAAGTTTTCAAGATATCCCTGCTTCAGCACAGGTGGCTCAGTCTTTGACGGAGCCACTGATTGAGCCACCTGTGCTGATTATCGTTCCCTTAAATTTTTGAAGTGAAACTTCTTTGTACACACCTACCACATGGCACAAATTCCCTGGCAGTAAATGGCGGAAGTGGCGTCCCGGCTGGCAGAAGAGGCCATCAGAGTCGCCAGCTTCCAACCACTGCAGTCACTGGAGAGGAGGACGGTAGCACCGGATCCATGGGGGGGAGGGGGAGAGAAGACACACAGACACCACACACGATCTGGTGGATGCTGAACACCCCCCACACACACAATGAGTACGCCGCCAAGACCCCACCCCCCACCCCCCACCACCACAACGAGTGCGCCACCAACACCCTCGATCACCGGGTCCTGTGCCCCGGCTCCCCTGAAATCTCCTCCTCTTCGGCCGGGAGATCCGTCCACCGTGTCCCCGCACCTCCGCTGGGGGAAGGAGAGAGGGGGGGCTGCTTCGGTAGAATCATCGCGCATGCGTTCCAGCCTAATAGGTACTACCCCCATTCTGGAGCATGCACAGTAGCCTTTACTAGCTGCTCCGGCAGAATGCGCACAAGGGTCTGGGCAGTGGAAGCTGAACATCCACACACACCCCCCCCCACCCCCCATTGGGGGAGAATAGAGGAGGGGCTGAAGGCTCGTCGCATCTGCGCAGAAGGCACCAGCAGCAGGACACGGAGACACCACACACACGGAATTCAGTTACTATAAATATAGAAGTGCAAATAGCTAAAACACGCGTTCTACGTCAAACTTCTGTGTGTTTTGGCACTGAAATTCGGTTTTTATTTAAAAACATCACCATCACAAATACAATTTCTGTGACAACAGTAACAAAAGACAAAGAAGTTTCACTTAAAATGTGCGTGCTCAGCACACTTTTTTTTTTTAGGCTGAAAATATGAGTTTAAAGTAATGTAGCTATGAACTCTCAATAGGCATTTCTGCTTATGCAGTACAAGAAGAAGTAATGATCACAATTGTTATAAATGTGAATGTAAGGAAAGGCCTCACTGTACATAGCAAATGTGTCTTTATTAAAGTGGATTAATTAAGTTTATTTTATTTCACGGGTAGTAATTTTCCATAATCGCTTATCTCATACGGTTTCCACCCATCCTGTATCTCAGGCATTTGGCCAGTCGAGTCCAGATTGGATCACCCGTCACCATGAAGTGCGTACAAATGCCCGTTTTGTCTGAACCAGGTAAAGTGGATTTTGAGGGGTATGTGAGCTAATGCATTCACTTCCATTGTACTCGTTAGAGAATTTGGTGATTGGGTAAGCATTAGTCAGTCCCAGAATAGCGCTGTACTAACTTGCAATGTATTAAGACTACAAGGCTGTAAAAAATACATTACAGAGTTGTAGAGTACGTGTGGTAGAAGCTACTTTGATGATTTAAAATACCCAATTATTTTTACTTTATTTAAAATAGCATTGCACGCTTATGTCAGTGTGTGTAGATAGATATCTGCAGTTGTGTGCTTGATTGAAAGAAGTCTTGATCTTTTCGAGCCATAATTGTATTAACGTTTCCAAGCACAAATCCGCAATGTTATGTATGTTTATAGTGGAAATTAAATATTGGGTTAATGTGCAGTAATTCTTCCTGTCACCCTTATATGATCTCATTGAACTGGATTATATTTAATAGCAAAGAAAGCAATCTACTGTTTGATTAAAAGAGGTGGGGATACTCAGGAGGAAAGCTATGGGAACTTGGGACAGTCCTGTTTTCAACAGTATCCCATAGTCCTCTGTAAAAGAAAACATTCAATCGCAGCAGTGAATTGTAAAGGTTCTTAAAGCTTTCTTTTGCTCTTTATAGATGAAGAAGACCCCAAACCTGTGTTTGAAAAGAAGCCCCTGGATTGGTCAGAGGACCCGGAGTTATATTCAGAGTTCCTGGACAGAAAGGTCTTTTTTTTGTTATACACAGATCTACACAGCAGCACCAGAAAATAAACGTGGTTTTTAACCCAATGATCAGAAACTATGGAGCAGATGAGAACAAAAAAAACCACACAAGTGTTTAGGAAACTTGTTAGATGTGTGTACAGTAAATAAAGGTTTAAAGATTTAGAACAGCTACATAGTGGGCTCAGCCATGAAACGCTACATGCAACTAGGAGCATGTTAGGGTTTTAATGAAAATTGTATGTGTAAATTAGGACGATATCTAAAGCCTCCTGTTCAGCTGTGGAAACCCTAAAACTACCCTCAGCTACAGATAGGTAACAGCAATGTGAAACAAAGGGAATTCTCATTCAGCATAAATAGTGAGATGTAAATTCTTAGCCAGCAGTTGTGCTTTAAGGAAGTGACCATTTTAGATGCAAGTCTGTTGGTATGCATAGTATTTATTTGCTTTGAATGGTTACATACATCACTTGATCTTTCTATCGTTGTTGTATAAATTCCCTAAGGCAGGGGTGGTCAAGTCCAGTCTTCAAGCCCCCTCAACAGGTCAGGATATCCCTGCTTCAGCACAGGTGGCTCAGACAGCCACCTGTGCTGAAGCAGGGATATCCTGAATACCTGACCTGTGGGTGGCCTTTGAGGACTGGAGTTGGCCATCCGAGCCCCAAGCACTTTGTAGCATTCTCTGCACTGAGCCCGTGTTTCTTTTCCAGGAGGAGCTCATAGCAGGACACGAAACATACATCCGCCACCACCCCGAAATGAAAATACTCATGGGTGATTTCATGCAGTTTTTACTCTTACGGGAGCCTGAAGACACCCTCACATTTGCAGCTGAATATTTTGCCCCATTCTCAACGACTCAGGAGCAAGGAGACTCCTTCAGGTCTTCCAGTCGCTCCAGCCCATTCAGGTCTTCCAGTCGCTCCAGCCCATTCAGCAACATCTTTAAGTAATAAAAAAATAAGTCTTCAGACTTCATTCGCATCCTGATCTGTCTTTTGGGAAAGGGGGGTGGGGGGGGGGGGGGGGGGGTTAAAGAAGCAGATATGAGCGAGTATTGCAGGACTCTTCAAAGCAGCATTACAGGTTGAGCAGTTATACTATGAGCATTCTCTCCTCCTCTCTCCTAAGCAGCCCCCCACCCCCATCCCAAGGAGCTCATTGATTGAACGCTCCACTAGGATGCAAGATGGGAGCTAAGGGGTCCCCAGGGTTGAACCTCACATGTTTCTGAGATACTAACCAGTAGAGATAATAAAAAAAATTTTTATTTAAACACATAAAAAGCAATTTAAGCATCAATTTATAAAGGGACGTGTAAAAAAAAAAAAAAAAAAAAAAAGAGAGCCTCTGCATTGTTACAATTCCCTAAAGCACCGTCTTCCAAAACACTTATCCATTGTACAGCTTCTCAAAGAATCAGTCTCTCCTGCAGTTTAGAAACCATTTCAGATAGTGTTTCATTGTAATAATGAACAGCAGAAATGCTGCTGACACAGCGACACGTGCTGTCTGTTTAGGCTCCAGTCTGTATGGGGATGTGAGCAGCTGTAGTTAGAGCCAAAATCTGAAGACTGCAGAATTCTCATTGAAGGAAAGACTTCTCCGTCCACCTGACCTTGTGACACGCAGAAAGTGTCCCACTTACGGGTTGGACGCCCCCACTGTAGGAACCGCACGCCCCCCTGTGTACAGCAGTTTCAGGGCAGTCTGGACCTCCCGGCTGGTTATGGCGTTTCTCGTGTTATACAGAGAGAGTCTGGCAGCTTCTGCAGCAACCAGACTATAGCCGGCACTGCCGACTAGGTCTCTATTCCCAGGGTCCGCAGCCCACCGGCTCATATCTGGGTGTACCTAACAGAGACAGTTGTTATTTTGTTAGAAAATGTTTTACCGTGAAATACATTGAGAGGTACATCTCGTTTTCAAGTATGCCAATGGGGCGCTCAGCAGAACATCCAAAAGGACATCCCTCCCCATCTGCAAGTCACACCTGAAAAGTCACACTATTGGCAAAGCCCTAGACTACTCCTCACACTTCTGATGCACTCACTTGCTCCCATTGTTTTCTGCAAGTCTTATGCAACTAAACTCTGCAGGGCAGAGACGCCCCAGTTCCTATAGTTTAACGCATATTATCTCCCTATACTGCCTAATCATGCTGTAAGTCACCGCTTACATTGGTGGCACAGTATAAATAAGATTACATCGAGCCAGTCAAAATGTTTTATATATATATAAAAAAAAAAAAATACACTAAGCAATGGCAAAAACACTTTGTACTTACAAACTATATTTAGCTCCAAAAACCAAGTAGAGTATCAAAATAAAGCCAGTTAAACAATAAAAAAAAAGGGAACTGTCAAATCTGCAAACAGTAGGAGGTATTCCTGGATTGTATAGTGGCACCTTGAACCTCCTGCAACCATTTACATGAGCATTGTATATTGCCCAGGTGCACTAAAGGCCATGCTGGCTCTTTTAGAAGAGCTTTGATAACCTGCGTATCCACCATCCGCAGCCTGCATGGAGAGGGACGCTCACCTCATCACTGGCACGTACCACTCGTGGTTCTAGTTAATACTAGAAATGTGATACAATGTAAACGGTGACCAATCCTTTAAAGAAAAAAAAAGGTAATACAAATAGGTGTGGGAGTCTCAGTTCTCTTCTTACACAGATTTACCCATTTATAGAGCATAGAAAGTGCACAGAAGCACGGGGTCTTGCAAGGTTTTTAAAAACGAATCTTGCCACAGCCACTGTATTTATACTCAAATATATTAAAACAAGATTCAGAGAGATTACAAGCAATCCCTGATCACAGCATTATACCATGGACAAAGCACCATTAAAGTCACAGTATCAAGAAATGCTAATGTTTGCATTACAGACGGTATATTAGATATATATATATATAGGAATTGCATTGGCTAAAAGTATTTTCTGAAGCCAACACCTGGCAAATGCTCTGTCTCATACCGGCTCAGGGTGCTGGGTTGGTTGAATGTAACAAGGATGGGGGCCAGGAACTTTTATAAAACATAGTGCTTTATTAGAAATCCATCAATACGGGCTTCGCAGACATGGACACACTTCACGGATTACTCGTGGCAAACAATATGCGGGACTTCTTCCCCTTTGTACAGTAGCTCTCTCCTACGTAGGGGGGGGGAGGGGGAGAGAGAGAAGTACTTTGCTTGTTACCTGCACTTAACTTTACATTGGCAGCCTCTTGCATTAAGTTAGAGATGCCCCATGTTAAAATGGACTTTCGGAACACACTCCAGGTCCCTGAATTAGAACCTGCTACTGAGTAGCGCATGCTTCCTCCATACCCATCTGCTCAGGATTGCAATATTGGTTTCTGGTTGAGCCGATCGAAACACTCAAGAGTTACTAGCAAAGAACCCCTTTCTAAAAGCAAGGTTCCTCCTTCCCAATAGTGAGAACAATCTCAGACCCGTACACCTGGTGCTTACTGTAAGGGTAGCTTCCGTAACTGAAGAGGGAAGGGTGACAGGACAATACATTAAGCCAGGAGTGAGCCAACGTTCCTTGCTGCGCCCCCCTGCCTGCTCTCCTCGTGCCCCCCTCCTTTACCTCAGCGTGAAATGACGTTGCAGGGTCGTGTGATATCACGTGCCCATGGCAATGCGGCATCAAATGACACCGCAGGGTCATGTTAAGTGACATCATTTGACACCACATTGCCATGGGGATGGGCCCAGAGCCGGCTGAATGTCGGGTAGAGGTTGCAGAGGCCTCACACGGTCCCCCGGAACTTAATTTAAATGCCTTAGGGAAGCGCGACGGACCTCTTCAACCCCCCCTGCCCCCCCCCCCCCCAAAAAAAAAAAAAAAAAAAAAAAAATCTCCCACCCCCCAGTTTGCGCACCCTTGCATTAAGCTATACACAGGACTCCATATGGGTCACAGCAGAACCTGTTCCTAGAAAATGAGGTGGACCTAGATTAACACCCTGCTATCTGCCTATAATGACATCACTGGTCACAAGATACACAAACAGTGGCTTCCCTTCTGCATAATCATCGTACATCACATGATGGGGAGGAGAGTAACCAGAGTGAGCCACAGTTAAACCCCTTACTGAACTAGTAGTCCCAAGGGGGAGGGGGGGCAGCTAGACAAGTTAAATCTAAAATGGACTTGCACACCATCAGCCTATTGAGTAACACATTTATACTGATATTCTTTTTTACCATTTGAAGTTGAATCAAATACGCCAGTGTTAAGAGAAAAAAAAATTCAGAGTAATAATAAAATTATTTTTATTTATCCAACATATTAAAATCTGATTAAAGCAGCAATTTATCAATTAAGTTGAGGAAAGGGGAGTATCAACATTTTTACAAGTTCCTTAAGTACCATCTTGTAGAGCTCTAATTCCTTGAGAAATTGTCCAATGGGTGTCAGAGGGAGTCACTCCCGCAGTTTGGAAACCCCATTAGGTAGGAGAGTTCGATGGTAATGAACTGAACAAAAACATGTCTGTTTAGGCTCCAGTCTGCATGGGGATGTGGGCAGCTGTAACTACAGAGCCATAGTCCATAAACTGCAGCATGTTCGTTGAAGGAAAGACTGCTCCGTCCACCTGACCTTGTGACACGCAGAAAGTGTCCCACTTACGGGTTGGACGCCCCCACTGTAGGAACCGCACGTCCCCCAGTGTACAGCAGTTTCAGGGCAGTCTGGACCTCCCGGCTGGTTATGGCGTTTCTCGTGTTATACAGAGAGAGTCTGGCAGCTTCTGCAGCAACGAGACTAAAGCCGTCACTGCCGACTAGGCCTCTATTCCCAGGGTCCGCAGCCCACCGGCACCGGCTCATATCTGGATGTACCTAACAGAGACAGTTGTTATTTTTTTTTTAAGTTATAAAATTGTTGCCACAAAATACATTGAGGTGTACAGCTCGTTTTCAAGTATACCAATAGGGCTCTCACCAGAACATCCAAAACATCCCTCACCATCTGCAAGTCACACCCGAAATCTCACCTCATCAGCAAAGCACTTTATTATTTTAGGCCTGTTACAACATGCACTTGTCCATTCAGATGTTTATATTGAAGTCCTATTATTCCACTAAGGTAATAAGCTCTGCAAGGGCAGGGACTCAAGAATGACCATTGTTTAACACTCTGCCGCATCATATACGTATGTGTATAGCGCTTCACAGCGGTAATACATGTGACAATCGTATAAATAACAAATACAAAACACATCATGGGAAGAAGTGCTTCAGACATAAGTGACATTTAGGAAAAAAGGAGTCCCAATCTAATTGGTAGGTAGGAGGAACGTAGAGAGACAGTAGGAGGGCGTTCTGGCAAGAGTGTCTGCAGGGGGCCAAGGTTTGTGTATGAGGTGTAAATCAGTCACGGAGCTACTCACGCTTCCTTAAGCCGGTGTGTTAAAATGGGTCTTTAAAAAAAAAAAAAAAAAAGGTGGATAGAGAGGGTGCTAGTCGGGTATTGAGGGGGAAAGGGCATTCCAGAGGTGTGGGGCAGTCAGTGACAAAGGTTTAAGATGGGAGAGGGCTTTAGATACCAAAGTGGGTAGAGAGAAGACATCCTTGAGCAGAACACAAGAGTCAGGATGGTGCATAGCGAGAAATTAGGGCAGAGATGTAAGGAGGGGCAGAAGGCGCTGCGTACATTGGCAGCATTATATAAACACACTAATCCCGCCAAAGTGCCTTATAAGGATAGAAGAAATTGTAAGTCTGTTAAATAGCCAATATATATTGTATTTTCATAAGTTATTTACTATATCTAGCTCTAAAAACAAAACTAAGGAGAGTCTTTGTAACATTCAGCCATTGATACTCTCAGAAATGGGAACTGTTACATTTGCAAACCAAGAGTAGTGATACTCCCGAATTGTACATAACATGGTGTGACTTTGTACTGCAGGGAGCCATCTGCACCCCCAATCTCCCAGAGCGGGTAGAAAGCAAGGCAGTTGCTAGGCAGCACCCTCCAACCCGATTGGTTGCGTTACCCAGCCGCAGCCTATTGGTGTTTGGAGGGGGGGCGTGGCCAAGCAGAGGAAGAAGCAGCATGGGTAGGAGACGTTCATGTCTCCTGTGACCCTGTCCTGTTGTGGGCATACCTTAGCAACTGAGCACTGTGATAGTGGGGGGGTTGGGGGTCAGTAACAGCACTATGATTAGGGGGGGCAGTGGTGGGATTCGACATTTTTTTTTAACATCCGGTTCTTACCTGGGCGGCAGGCGGTGTCTAACAGCATCCATTTCCCTGCAAAGCCTCTCAAAATGGCCACGTGGTGTCACATGGTGCCGCGTTGCCATGACAACTGACGCCACGACATCACGTAGCGTCTCGTTACCATATCAACTGTGGTGACGTCATGTGGCGTTCCCGTTGGCATGGCAACGCGGTCATATTGGGAGGCTCTGTAGGAAAATGCTGTTACATGTCGCCCGCGAATGAAGGTAAGAGTCACAATTAAGCACCGGTTCAGCGAACATGTGAAATTTTAGGAACAAGTTCACGCGAACCAGTGCAAACTGACAATCCCACCACTGGGGGCGCTCAACAACTGAGCACTGTTATTATGGGGGCCCAAAAGAAAAATTAAATTAAAAAAAGTTGGAAACCACTTAACATGTATGCATTTGATGTTGTCTGAGTAAGATAAGTGCCATGTTGGCTATTTTAGGACAGCTTTGATATCCTGTGTATTAGGCCCAGTGGCAAATTTCCCATTAGGCAGAGTAGGCTATAACAGCAATTTTCAGAGCGGGCTCCCTCCTGTAGCGTCACATCATCATGGCGACCCGATGTCAAATAACGCTGCCATGACAACACAGCTTCACGTCAATACGCTACGGCCGCTCCCTGAGCCTACGGGCAGCAGAAACGCAAGTCTGCCGCTGAGTAGGCACAGGTACAAAAAGAAAAAGCAGGCTCCAAAAGATAGAACATGCAGAAACGCCAATACAGAGCACTTGGGGTTGGTGAAAAATATTACAAAATGTATTATAAATACAATTGGTCAAAAAGACAAAAAAAAATAATGCTAAAATAATTAAAAAAAAAAACATGTACACTATTCCAGATCTAAATAGTCATTAATAGTTGCAGCAAGCTGGAAAGCTGTTAACAAGTCAAGCAGCACAAAACAGTAGTCAGAAATTCTATTACTAAATATGTCAGTGTCACCTTAAGACACACTTGCTTAAAGAAGCATATGAGTAGCTCCGTGGCTAATACTATACACCTGATAAAGCTTGGCCCCCTGCAGACGCACTTACCAGAACACCCTCCTACTGTCTGTACGCTCTTCCTACCTACCAATTAGATTGTAAGCTCTTTGGAGCAGGGACTCTTCCTAAATGTTCCTTTTATGTCTGAAACACTTATTCCCATGATCTGTTATTTATATGATTGTCACGTGTATTACTACTGTGAAGCGCTATGTACATTAATGGTGCTATATAAATAAAGACTTAGGCTGCGCTTATAGTGCCGGCGATGTGATGTCACGTCAAAACAAATGTATTGACGCTGTCATGTGCGCTTATAGTGGGCACAACGGTTTGGTTGCGATCGCTGGAAGTCACTTCAATTTGATTTTTCCACCAACCGCAGCTTGACATCAGTGTCGCCGGCACAATAAGCACAGCCTTACATTACTTACAAGTGAATCACAGCAATCTAGGAGGGGTTAAAAAAAAACCTCTCCCAAATAAAGGGATTGCTATCCAGCTGGAAAGTGATCCAACAGATAATATAAAGCCATCAAACCAGGATAGAACAAAAGCAGTTAATTAACTGAACAAATGCTACTTAAAAAAAGAGTGACATAGTAGAATAACAATGCTATAGCAATTAGTGAACATGCCTCATTACATAGTATCAGATGAAGAGTATAGCATGTAGCAAAAAACCTATTCCAATGCTGTCCCATGTAGGTGCAACCTGATACAATAAATATCAGGCTGAATGTCCCAATCTGTTTGAGCCCTGTTATAGAACACCCCATATCAGTAAGGTACCGGTATAAACAGGTACATTGATAAAGATAGAGTAAGCCAGCCAATATTATATTTTAGGTTCTGCCGATTTTGAACACAGCGGACCCCGCAGCAATATATAATGCTGCACACACGATAGCACGGATTAGGCACAGTCTGTTCATCTGTAGTCAGTGGTACCATGGCCATTGAGTTTACATTGGGATAAATCCTTTAAAGAAAAGGCAATACAAGTGTGTATAGGACCGAGTATCGATTCCATTTGGACACTTTGCCCATATATGGAGCATACCCCCCTGCAGTCTGTGCTAGTGACCTACCTGCTTTATGGCTCTGTAGAGATAGCTGGAATATTCCTGTTTGTGTTTTCTTATGTTCTTCACTGGGACAAGCAGGGACACCTTCCTCACACGGGCACCCCCCACATCAGTCCTGGCCACTGCAGTAGCTTTCATCTTGGCTACTAAAAAGACACAACGTAGCCACCACTTGCACCTCCCATACATAATGTGTGCAAGTGTAAACCCAGGTATCTTAATCTAATATAACAGAAGATGGGTTCAGTTCCCAATAACAATGGGTTATAAGGGATAATAGCATTACACGGTTCTAGGTCAGAAAACAGGTTACTGAGCCATGAGAATATTAATCACAGATTTCCCAAGCTATACACAGGATACAGAGATTCAGAAAGCGCTTACAGATTCCTGGTGCAATGTCTATGTAGGAAGCGTGTTATTACATCACAGCCATACTGGTAAATACCCTCCCTATGTGCACATCTGAGCCCATTATAGTTCACAAGAGGGAACCTGACCCACTTACCACAAACACACCCACCTCCTGTAAGACACCCACCTCCTGTAAGACACCCACCTCATGTACGACACCACCTCCGTAAGACACCCACCTCCTGTAAGACACCCACCTCCTGTAAGACACCCTCAACAACTGCCTCACTGGCAATGCTCCCAGAAAAGCACTTTATATACAGCATGCACCTGTATACACAGCCCCTCACCCACTCATTGAATCACAAGCCTCAGCTGGGAGTCAGGGGTCCATTCAATCAATGTGATGGGATCTTCCTGCATGTGTGGTGCATTGGCCCTTCTGGCACTGAAAGAGTTAAACAGAGGACATGCTTGTAGGGCCAGTTATTAAAGTCTGCAAATTACCTACAGGGACCAAGAACTTGTGGGAAATGTGAGGAAGTATTTCCTCACGGAAAGAGTGGTGGATTAGTGGAACAGCTTCCCAGCAGAGGTGGTAGATACATTAAGGGAATTAAAGCGTGCTTGTGATAGACATAAGGTTATCATATATATAAAAGAAATCCAAGGACCAATTAGGGTCTGAGGTTATATTACAGGTAGGCGAATCGGCAGATTAGGTTCCTATTTATTTGCCTTTAACGTGCATGTTTCTGTTTGTGTAACCCTAGGGTTTTGATCCATTGATTATCCGAATTGGGACCAGCCATATAAACCATGGTTAATATAAGGTAAATATTGGTAAATGAGGCAGTAATACAATGTTCCTTGTGACTGGCATCCAAGCCAAGTAGAAACAATATACCAGTACAAACTATATAATGTCTACGTGATAAAATAAATAGTGTTATATTCACTTACATACTGCTCTATGGGCAGATGTTCCTCGCTCAGTTAACCTCTTCTTTCCTGGCTCTTCCAGCCATTGATTACGAGTTTGATTATCCAAAAATACTAGCTCCTTTGGGGTTATGTATACCCTGCACTACATTTTGCTGGTAACCATGCAGCTATAGTGCCTTATGCCCCCACTTCTAACTTAAAATGCCACAAAAGGTAAATTATCAGCACAGGTTTCATGCAGAACCCTGAAATCCAAGGGCAACGAATCCGTGAGATTTAGTCATTCTGGACTAAAAATGTAAAACTTGGGTGTCAGTGTGAGACTTTGTGATCATTAATTGCTGACCGTCGTCCAGCGATTCATACCTGGGAGGCCTGGGATTTAAGGCAAGTGAGACCCAATCTTATTACTGTTGACATTTTTCAACGGAAAGGCAGAGATTGGCAGTTGCCTCATTTCTCTGGGTTTTGAAACAAATGATAATAATCAGATAATAATCATCTTCAAAAGCGAGATATTGGTGTAGTTTAAAAAAAAGTTTTAAGATTTATAACCTTTATTTAATCTATAAAAAATTAGCCTTAGGCAATAGGAGACAAATCATTACCAAGTCAGTATAAAAATACATTGAATTATATGCGTTATACGGAGAAGCAGTGTCATGTTTGTGTAAAGCAGCCAGTTATACGGAAGAAAGAAGAAGCAGTGCCATGTTTGTGTAAAAGGCAGCCAAGTTATACGGAGAAGCAGTGCCATGTTTGTGTAAAGCAGCCCCGTTATACGGAGAAGCAAGAGAACGTGCATGTTGTGTTAATGATGTAAGGCCAGTTATAGAAGGCAGAAGCAGTGCCATGTTTGTGTAAAGCAGCCAGTTATACGGAGAGAGCAGGGCCATTGTTGTTGTAAAGCAGCCAGTTATACGGAGAAGCAGTGCATGTTTGGTAAAGCAGCCAGTTTTATACGAGAGAAAGCAGTGCCATGTTGTGTGTAAAGCAGCCAGTTATACGGGAGAGAAGCAGTGCATGTTTGTGTAAGCAGCCAGTTATGAGAGAAGCAGTGCCAGGTTTGTGTAAAGCAGCCAGTTATACGGAGAAGCAGTGCCATGTTGTTGTGTAAAAGCAGCCAGTTATTACGAAAAGGAGAAGAGCCGTGCCATGTTTGTGTAAAGCAGCCAGTTATACGGGCGTAAGCAGTGCCCATGTTTGGTTAAAGCAGCAGTGTTATATACGGAGAAAGCAGTGCCATGTTTGTGTTAAGCATACAGTTTATACGAGAAGCAGTGCCATGTTTGTGTAAAGCAGCCAGTTATACGGAGAAGCAGTGCATGTTTGTGTAAAGCAGCCAGTTATACGGAGAAGCAGTGCCATGTTTGTGTAGAGCAGCCAGTTATACGGAGAAGCAGTGCCATGTTTGTGTAAAGCAGCCAGTTATACGGAGAAGCAGTGTCATGTTTGTGTAGAGCAGCCAGTTATACGGAGAAGCAGTGCCATGTTTGTGTAGAGCAGCCAGTTATACGGAGAAGCAGTGTCATGTTTGTGTTTTGCCTCCCGCTTAATATCACTGGGCGTGTTTCCCGTGAGTAAGAGGCAGAGACACAGAGCTGCGTTTTCACCGCTCCCAGCCATCAAGTCCCTTTGATTCCACCAACAACTAGATAATAGGCCCAGTGTTATACTTGTTTACACAAGTCCCATGAACAGTATATTTGTTGGCACCAAGGCAGAGACATCCTGTTGGTGTTTATCCCTATAAAACCCCTTATTGCCCCAGATAATTCACCACTGGCCGCACTGTTGAGCCATTCTTTAAGATGTATTTAAACCCTTACACCCGGAACACCACAACCAGCGCGTGTAATACAAACACTAAGGCAATTAAAATGGATTAGGCATTAGTGAGAGGAGCGGGAGGGGAAACTTATACGGTGACAAATACATGTGACATTAGCGATCGGTTACATTTGGGACCAGATTTCAAAAAGTTCCTCCTAAAAGCATTTAATTATATGAGGTGGTCACCAGTATATATATTTATATAATATAAATTTTATAAATACAATTTAAATTTTCCATGCTCATGCTGTATATTCTAACAAATGCCAAGTGCTAACATACCAGATTACTCAGAAGAAAAAACAATCCAATCAATAATTACGCTTTATTGTTACAGTATAATTAAAACCCCTAATGCATTTTAACACAACAGCTGCCCCTTGTGCAGTGTGACCCAGCTTTGGTGCCTTCAGATAGCGCAGGCAGAGACCCGTAGGTAGCACATGTCACAGCTGTGGGGATCTCCCTGCTGGTGATGCCAGGCTCTCCCTGTGCAAGAGAAGCACCAGGAGAAAAGCTTCTTGTAGAGGGAGTTCATGGCCAAACCCAACTCTGGCTTCACCTGCCTCAAAAGATCATTCAAGTGGGAGAAGTTCTGGGAACTGTTACATGAGTAATTCATTTCAGTCACTTATCACAACCGTAACCAGTGCAATTTCAGGTTATTTCTCTTGTAATTTATCCCTGGAATGTGCAGTCCTGTCTCTGGCAGCATGACCAGAAATATCACAATGTTTAGGGAAGGAGGGACAAGCTGGGCCAGGTCACACGGTCTTTAAAGTAACGTACCCAGATGAAGATCTTATTACTAAACGGTGTGTATGTGCCCTTAGTGCAGCCTTTTATTCAATAGAATGCAGCATGTACAGGTGTAAGTGCGCAGTACACACAGGTCAGTAAATAGGTATCACTGTGCACCAAATATACAATCAGTTTCTAAATCAGGATGCCAGTTCTAACAGAACTATTTGTAAACGCTTTGATCCATTTCTCATCCTTTTCCCACTGTTCTGTATGTGGGAAACTTTGTAAAATGTTTTCCCAGCTACATTTTGCCTGACACCAGCCACAACTGGGGCAGCGTTTGGGCGTTTACTCATTACCTCAGCACTGACACTTGCCACAATAATTTAGTTACAAAATAACTGATTTTATTGGAAATTGACTGGACAAAATTCAGACGCGACGTAGATCTAAATAAATAGAAATAAGCATTGTAACCATATCCAGTTATCACTTTATATATCACTTTGTTAATTGGCAAAAAAATAAAAATAAATAGTGCACTTTTTGGGTGTCACAAACCAGGACCCCATCAGACATTCCGTTGTAATGCCATCATTCAAGCAACTAAAGCACCAGTTAATGTAACAGTCCCAGAGAAGAGCAAAACATTTGGGGTACAATTACTTTAAAGGCGATTTAAGCTATTTAAAGCCAGTTACATGAATACTGCAATTAAAAATAAGTGGGACTGCTCAATTTAGCTGATAAGATTGCTGGTATACAAAGCCATATTTAAAAAAAAAAAAAATTAAAAATTGACACAGCTCCAGTCTCCAAACTCGTCACTTCCACAAAAAGGGTCACAGGATTGATATTTTGCCATTGCATAGGAATCAGACTTTACGTCACTTTAAATCCTGTAAACTGAAAGCAGCAGATCCACAGCATCTGGGGGGAGAAAGATTGGCAAGTGTTACACGATTAAGATGTTTAAACTTCCAACATCCCCCTTATCGTAAAAGGAGAGTTTATTTTCTACTTTTGCAGAATGCAAGAGGCAGGTGCTGCTGAGGTCAGTTTTAATGTCGCTTCAAGGAGTTTTGTCATCATGCCTCCCACAGAGAGAAAACTGCTAGAGGAAGCACTGTAATTCGGCCTTTTCTGTCATCATTCCTCAGCCAACAACAACTCTCCCACTCCAATTAATTTAGTAACAACAACATAATCTTGTATAGCGCTGCTAGTTTTTACGTAGCGCTTTACAGAATCATTTTGCAGGCACAGGTCCCTGCCCCATAGAGCTTACATTCTATGTTTTTGGTGCCTGAGGCACATGGAGATAAAGTGAGTTGCCCAAGGTCACAAGGAGCCGACACCAGGAATTGAACCAGGTTCCCCTGCTTCAAACTCAGTGCCAGTCAGTGTTTTTACTCACTGAGCCACTCCTCCATATAACCAACAGAAGAAACAAAATACGCACATTACCTGCGGCTTCTGGGTTGGAATCACAATGTAACAGCAATTGGAAGTTTTCCTGTCCTGGTTATGTAATCTGGGGGCCCAATAACCTGTAGTGGGGAGGGAAGTAGTATGAGAAAGCAATGCAAGACACACCAAGATGTTGCCCCAATATTGGTGGCATCCAAAGACATGGGTACATGTTTAACACGACACCTTGTTTCCAGACCATGAAATTTAACACAAGTTAATTTTCTGTGCTACAAATATTGAAACACTTGTACACAATTAATGTGCCTGTTCCGCTCCTAAATCTAGGGTTCCTTAAAGTTCTGTGTAATTATAAAATTGGCCAAGAACAACGAGATTAAAATGTGACCCGGTCACGTGTTCTAACCATCATTGCCCCAGAAAAAGCCCAGCAACAATTCTTTGTAGTTAGACCTCTTTCCCCGAGGAGATGGGCTGTACCAGTTACCAAAACCAGGGGCCATATGAAGACTACGGACCCTGGGCACTACTGCTACTGACTGTGTTAAATCTCCGCTGTTTATCTGGTGGTTAAAAAAAGACTTGTGGTTAGGAAGAGGCCAGACCACAAGTAGTACAAATCCTACTGCTTGATACCAGGACAACCCATTCTCTTCCAGTGGAGATTTTTTTCTGCCATTTACAACATAACAGTTAAGGCTTATAACCATTGTGATGGTAGGGCTAGCTGGCATCACAAAACTGGGATGAAGCCCAGCTAGCTACCCCTAAATCTATGTAACTTGGCCACCTTTGTAAGGCTTATTTTGGCCAAATGTATTTTATATCTGGGGAAGAACAGGGAATGTGTAAATGTATTTCCATGTCTGTAAGAATGTATTTCAAAGTCTGTATTTGTTATCCCACAGTTTAGTGAATCAACATTCCTTCTGTAAATGTGCTTTGGGGGTCAGCCCTGCAAGAAAGCAAATGAGATACTACATTGTTACTATAATTTTGATGGAGAATGCAATCCACTTAGTTGAAGCTTTCCATAGAATTGATAGGATTAGGGACAGCTAGGTGTCGGGACTCCTGGGGGGAGGTGAAAGGCTGCTGATCAGATCTGGGAGTAAGAGCATTGTATTGCACAGACTCTGATTTAATCAGGGATGAGTTCTTAGCATGCCCTCTAGCTGTTGTGGCACCAACTTAATCTGTGCTCTGTCCAGTAGCCCATCCCATGTAAAGGATAGCCACAGAGGGCTATATGAGGGGTGCTGCTGATCAGAGAAGCAGTTCTACTTTCAGAGACACACTGGGAAGGAGTGTGGAGATCTACCCTCAGAGGACTATCTGAGACACATTCTGTGAAGGAGTTCGATCTTTTAGAGTGACCAGCTGGAGAGATCCCAGAGGGGCTGCTATGTGTGATCAGCCCTCTGAGATCCTGGACGAGAAGCGGACAGGACAAGCCTTCTTGAAGCAGGCCCCTGCACCTAGCGAGGCTAGAGTCCACTCCCCAGGCCCCCAGTTGGTATTGTATCGTGTTTTGTACATCTTTGTTTGTCTGCTGGCGTGCCAGAATAAACCCCATTTTATTCAATAACTTTGTCCTGTCTGGTGCTAGTGATCCTGGTGAAAAAATACTGGTCTCCCATGACAACCATTTTGCTGTCCTGAGGAGTCAGGAATGCAGTAACTGCCCCTCTGGCAGGGGAAGAGGGTAAAGATAGCAGCAGCCCATTACTCAACTTACTCAGACTGGTGGTCAGGAGCCAATGAGATAGTTCAGCCAGTACAGAGGAGCTTGTACCAAGGTTGGCTTCAGGTTCACTGGAATCTCTGAAGATAGGATGCAACCGCCTCCAGTTCCTACACAGGAGACAAATGGTAAGCTTGGGTGCTTCTAAACCAGAATGTGTGTGTCGTTTCACAGTCTTTAGGAATTACAGTAATGCCAGGAAGACTAAATGGAGATTTAATTTCCAATGTGACAATTGTGCAGTTGGAAGAAGCAGGATTAATGACCCGGAACATTAGGCGCTACAAAACTCACCCAATCCTTCACCACTCAGTGTTAAACGCAACAGCTGGAATACATACTACGTACCCCAGGCAGTCCTGTAACCTTCCAGACCAACAATACCCGCGCTCAGAGCCCCCTCAATGCAAGTTATAAAGTGGATTTAGTTACAGCGAATACTCACCATGCTGCCCTCCTGGGGGCCGCCATTTTGCTGAATGTAGTCAGATCACGTGCCTTCAGATCCAAGTCCCACATCCCCTTCTGAGGCGGAAGGATTGTGGTGTTGTCCAATGCCTCGTAATATCTGTGCGCAGATCAATGGAAACAAAAAGAAAAAACGGCGCCTTACAAGTCCAATGATGTGAAAGTCCTGGAAGTCCAATAAGTTTTTGGAGAAAATGTCCAAAGGGACGACCCTTCAGTTCTTTGGCTGTCAACATTGCCACTATATTTCTTTCGGCTTTATTTCATATCACGCAACGCACGGAGGAAATTGTATCTGACAGCCAAAGAACTGAAGGGTCATCCCTTTGGACATTCTCCAAAAACATATTGGACTTCCACATCTTTGGACTTGTAAGGCACCGGCTATTCTTTGTTTCCATTGTCCATGCTAATTTGTACGAATCAGCTTTTACCAGGCAGCCTGGCCCGCCACTAGGGGGTTAATTCCTATAGAAGTTATTATTTATCCATTATAGCGCTATTTATACACCTTTTTCGTATCTGTGCGCAGATCAAGTCGGTTTCATACTTTAAAGTAGTGTTAGGATTATGTCCGGGTCACAGAAAACCCTAAATCCGATAGTCTCTCCCCCTCCCAAGCCCACAATGGTTGCGCCAAGTACATTAGGCGCATGTGCAGGGAGTGATACAATGAGGCTTATTACAGGGGGCTCCCTGCCTCCCCAGCCTGGTGCAGACACTGCAGTTACCCAGCAGGGGGCTCTGTATGAGGGGCATGGGTGGGATATTATTTTGCTGGGAAGGAGTATGGGCAACTTATGTTCTGCCATTTCCTCCAGTAAAAGTAATATATAGAAAGTGGGATTTGTCCTTTTGTGATTTCTGCCCCAAGTCTAATTATTTCCACAGTGTGATTATGAGATGAAGAATGGGTCTGGCATACCAACTGAGTGTATACATTCTGCCTACTTCCCCTTACTTAAACCATTGTTTTTTTTCTGGTACAGTACAGGCATACCCCGGTTTAAGGACACTCACGAGTAAGGACATATCACCCAATAGGCAAACGGCAGTTCGCGCATGCGCTTGTCAGCACGTCCTGAACAGCAATACCGGCTCCCTACCTGTACCGAAGCTGTGCGCAAGCGGGGAGACTATAGCGCCTGTTACAAAATGCGTTATTTACATCAGTTATGCACGTATATATGACGATTGCCGTACAGTACATGCATCGATAAGTGGCAAAAAGTAGTGCTTCACTTTAAGTACATTTTCGCTTTACATACATGCTCCGGTCCCATTGCGTACATAAATGGGGTATGCCTGTAACAACTATTTCATACAGCACTTTTCTCCCAACAGAACTCAACACGCTTCACAGCACATTATTTTTACTTCCAGTCCCTGCCCAGGTGGAGTTTACAATCTAGGTTGTTGGTGCCTGATGCACAGAGAGAAAGACTTTTACAAGGAACCGACACCGGGAATTGAGCCAGGTTTCCCCGCTTCAAAACGGTCATTGTCCGGATTTTGTGCTTTTACTCACCGAGTTGCTCCTAGAGATGGGAGGAGACTGATTTGGACTGGTTCCCCCATCAAAATCCAGATTTAAAATAAATAAATAAACGCATGGTGGTGACAGACAGGATCTTGAAGTTAAATGCAACAAAATGATCTAAAGATTGATTCACTCCCTGATTTACAAAGCAATGACTGCTAGGCCAATCAAAATTACAGACGTATACTGATATTTAAAGGAAGTAGGAGTCACCAGCCCCCAAATACAGTGCTTAAAACAAACAAAAAGGACCGAGCTGGAAAAAAGCTGTACACTAATGAACAAGTCTTTAATATCTTCCCCTCCTCCTGTTTGTCCATGGGTATGTCCCAATTCAGTAACAGTCATAAGAATTAGACTAAATAGTTGTATTCGTGTATACCAAAACACTGCCAATTAGAACCACTGATTAGCCAGTTGTTACGAGGACCATGCTGACCAAACATTAGAAGCACAATGGTGTTGCTACCATTACTCACGGTCACCGAGAGGGAATCGGACGGCTCCTGCGCCACAGCTCCCCGTTGAGCCAGCCGCGTCACCCAGGACGACGGGAAGGTAAATGTTGTAATGCCATCAGTGAAGCCTCGCCAGAATGTATCCAGCACAGCATGCATCCGGGCGAAATCAGCATCAAAAGTGATTCAGAGAGAAAAACCGGAGCACAGCTGAAAAATGTGCAACAGTGGACCGTTTCAAAAATGTATTGACTTAAAAAGACATGTGAATAAAGTCCTGACAGATCCAACGCGTTTCACGCTCAGGCGCTTTATCAAAGATAAAAATGCGTGAAACGCGTTAGTGGATCTGTCAGGACTTTATGCACATGTCTTTTTAAGCCAATACATTTTTGAAACGGTCCATTGTTACACATTTTTCAGCTGTGCTCCGGTTTTTCTCTTTGGATCACTTTTGATGCTGATATTTAAAGAAACAGCCCCTTGCTTCAGTGTTATTTTTGCCCCCCCCCCCCTTACTTTCCTTTTTACACCTGTAGGAAGCAGGCAGTCTCCAGAACTTGTGCATTAATATCAGCTCCGGAGTACCCCCGCTTCCTATACAGAAAACAAAATCCCAGAGGGATGGTTACTGCAATTATAAATGGTTAAACGACACGCTTATGTTACACAGTTAAAAAGCAGGATAGATAAAATATATATTTTATTCAAATCTCTGGCAGGAATTTAAAATGAACTTGAGAAAGGAGCATCAGTACAATTTCCTTAAGCACCATCTTGTAAAATCACTTATTACTTGAGAAATTGTCCAATGGGTGTCAGAGGGAGTCACTCCCGCAGTTTGGAAACCCCATTAGGTAGGAGAGTTCGATGGTAATGAACAGAACAAAAACAAGTCTGTTTAGGCTCCAGTCTGCATGGGGATGTGGGCAGCTGTAACTACAGAGCCATAGTCCATAAACTGCAGCATGTTCGTTGAAGGAAAGACTGCTCCGTCCACCTGACCTTGTGACACGCAGAAAGTGTCCCACTTACGGGTTGGACGCCCCCACTGTAGGAACCGCACGTCCCCCAGTGTACAGCAGTTTCAGGGCAGTCTGGACCTCCCGGCTGGTTATGGCGTTTCTCGTGTTATACAGAGAGAGTCTGGCAGCTTCTGCAGCAACGAGACTAAAGCCGTCACTGCCGACTAGGCCTCTATTCCCAGGGTCCGCAGCCCACCGGCACCGGCTCATATCTGGATGTACCTAACAGAGACAGTTGTTATTTTTTTTTTAAGTTATAAAATTGTTGCCACAAAATACATTGAGGTGTACAGCTCGTTTTCAAGTATACCAATAGGGCTCTCACCAGAACATCCAAAACATCCCTCACCATCTGCAAGTCACACCCGAAATCTCACCTCATCAGCAAAGCACTTTATTATTTTAGGCCTGTTACAACATGCACTTGTCCATTCAGATGTTTATATTGAAGTCCTATTATTCCACTAAGGTAATAAGCTCTGCAAGGGCAGGGACTCAAGAATGACCATTGTTTAACACTCTGCCGCATCATATACGTATGTGTATAGCGCTTCACAGCGGTAATACATGTGACAATCGTATAAATAACAAATACAAAACACATCATGGGAAGAAGTGCTTCAGACATAAGTGACATTTAGGAAAAAAGGAGTCCCAATCTAATTGGTAGGTAGGAGGAACGTAGAGAGACAGTAGGAGGGCGTTCTGGCAAGAGTGTCTGCAGGGGGCCAAGGTTTGTGTATGAGGTGTAAATCAGTCACGGAGCTACTCACGCTTCCTTAAGCCGGTGTGTTAAAATGGGTCTTTAAAAAAAAAAAAAAAAAAGGTGGATAGAGAGGGTGCTAGTCGGGTATTGAGGGGGAAAGGGCATTCCAGAGGTGTGGGGCAGTCAGTGACAAAGGTTTAAGATGGGAGAGGGCTTTAGATACCAAAGTGGGTAGAGAGAAGACATCCTTGAGCAGAACACAAGAGTCAGGATGGTGCATAGCGAGAAATTAGGGCAGAGATGTAAGGAGGGGCAGAAGGCGCTGCGTACATTGGCAGCATTATATAAACACACTAATCCCGCCAAAGTGCCTTATAAGGATAGAAGAAATTGTAAGTCTGTTAAATAGCCAATATATATTGTATTTTCATAAGTTATTTACTATATCTAGCTCTAAAAACAAAACTAAGGAGAGTCTTTGTAACATTCAGCCATTGATACTCTCAGAAATGGGAACTGTTACATTTGCAAACCAAGAGTAGTGATACTCCCGAATTGTACATAACATGGTGTGACTTTGTACTGCAGGGAGCCATCTGCACCCCCAATCTCCCAGAGCGGGTAGAAAGCAAGGCAGTTGCTAGGCAGCACCCTCCAACCCGATTGGTTGCGTTACCCAGCCGCAGCCTATTGGTGTTTGGAGGGGGGGCGTGGCCAAGCAGAGGAAGAAGCAGCATGGGTAGGAGACGTTCATGTCTCCTGTGACCCTGTCCTGTTGTGGGCATACCTTAGCAACTGAGCACTGTGATAGTGGGGGGGTTGGGGGTCAGTAACAGCACTATGATTAGGGGGGGCAGTGGTGGGATTCGACATTTTTTTTTAACATCCGGTTCTTACCTGGGCGGCAGGCGGTGTCTAACAGCATCCATTTCCCTGCAAAGCCTCTCAAAATGGCCACGTGGTGTCACATGGTGCCGCGTTGCCATGACAACTGACGCCACGACATCACGTAGCGTCTCGTTACCATATCAACTGTGGTGACGTCATGTGGCGTTCCCGTTGGCATGGCAACGCGGTCATATTGGGAGGCTCTGTAGGAAAATGCTGTTACATGTCGCCCGCGAATGAAGGTAAGAGTCACAATTAAGCACCGGTTCAGCGAACATGTGAAATTTTAGGAACAAGTTCACGCGAACCAGTGCAAACTGACAATCCCACCACTGGGGGCGCTCAACAACTGAGCACTGTTATTATGGGGGCCCAAAAGAAAAATTAAATTAAAAAAAGTTGGAAACCACTTAACATGTATGCATTTGATGTTGTCTGAGTAAGATAAGTGCCATGTTGGCTATTTTAGGACAGCTTTGATATCCTGTGTATTAGGCCCAGTGGCAAATTTCCCATTAGGCAGAGTAGGCTATAACAGCAATTTTCAGAGCGGGCTCCCTCCTGTAGCGTCACATCATCATGGCGACCCGATGTCAAATAACGCTGCCATGACAACACAGCTTCACGTCAATACGCTACGGCCGCTCCCTGAGCCTACGGGCAGCAGAAACGCAAGTCTGCCGCTGAGTAGGCACAGGTACAAAAAGAAAAAGCAGGCTCCAAAAGATAGAACATGCAGAAACGCCAATACAGAGCACTTGGGGTTGGTGAAAAATATTACAAAATGTATTATAAATACAATTGGTCAAAAAGACAAAAAAAAATAATGCTAAAATAATTAAAAAAAAAAACATGTACACTATTCCAGATCTAAATAGTCATTAATAGTTGCAGCAAGCTGGAAAGCTGTTAACAAGTCAAGCAGCACAAAACAGTAGTCAGAAATTCTATTACTAAATATGTCAGTGTCACCTTAAGACACACTTGCTTAAAGAAGCATATGAGTAGCTCCGTGGCTAATACTATACACCTGATAAAGCTTGGCCCCCTGCAGACGCACTTACCAGAACACCCTCCTACTGTCTGTACGCTCTTCCTACCTACCAATTAGATTGTAAGCTCTTTGGAGCAGGGACTCTTCCTAAATGTTCCTTTTATGTCTGAAACACTTATTCCCATGATCTGTTATTTATATGATTGTCACGTGTATTACTACTGTGAAGCGCTATGTACATTAATGGTGCTATATAAATAAAGACTTAGGCTGCGCTTATAGTGCCGGCGATGTGATGTCACGTCAAAACAAATGTATTGACGCTGTCATGTGCGCTTATAGTGGGCACAACGGTTTGGTTGCGATCGCTGGAAGTCACTTCAATTTGATTTTTCCACCAACCGCAGCTTGACATCAGTGTCGCCGGCACAATAAGCACAGCCTTACATTACTTACAAGTGAATCACAGCAATCTAGGAGGGGTTAAAAAAAAACCTCTCCCAAATAAAGGGATTGCTATCCAGCTGGAAAGTGATCCAACAGATAATATAAAGCCATCAAACCAGGATAGAACAAAAGCAGTTAATTAACTGAACAAATGCTACTTAAAAAAAGAGTGACATAGTAGAATAACAATGCTATAGCAATTAGTGAACATGCCTCATTACATAGTATCAGATGAAGAGTATAGCATGTAGCAAAAAACCTATTCCAATGCTGTCCCATGTAGGTGCAACCTGATACAATAAATATCAGGCTGAATGTCCCAATCTGTTTGAGCCCTGTTATAGAACACCCCATATCAGTAAGGTACCGGTATAAACAGGTACATTGATAAAGATAGAGTAAGCCAGCCAATATTATATTTTAGGTTCTGCCGATTTTGAACACAGCGGACCCCGCAGCAATATATAATGCTGCACACACGATAGCACGGATTAGGCACAGTCTGTTCATCTGTAGTCAGTGGTACCATGGCCATTGAGTTTACATTGGGATAAATCCTTTAAAGAAAAGGCAATACAAGTGTGTATAGGACCGAGTATCGATTCCATTTGGACACTTTGCCCATATATGGAGCATACCCCCCTGCAGTCTGTGCTAGTGACCTACCTGCTTTATGGCTCTGTAGAGATAGCTGGAATATTCCTGCTTGTGTTTCCTTATGTTCTTCTTCTTCACTGGGACAAGCAGGGACACCTTCCTCACACGGGCACCCCCCACATCAGTCCTGGCCACTGCAGTAGCTTTCATCTTGGCTACTAAAAGATATTAAAAATATAGCAGCCACATAATGTGTATCAAAATAAACTCCAAGATGCATTAGATTAAGATAACAGAAGATTGTGGTAGTGTATCAGTGTCTAATAACAATGGGCTACAATATTACATGTTCTATACCAGTCAGAAAACAAAGGGTTACTGAGCCATGTGAATAATATCACTTCTCGTTCAAGCCATAAGCTGGCTAAGCAGATTCAGAAAGAGCTTATGAACTCATGATTCAAGGTTTATTTAGGAAGTATATAACTATTATAACATCAGTCTTACTGGAAACTATCTTCCATATGCAAATCTGAACCGCCTGTCATTCACATGACTAGAGTAACCACTTACCAAAGTGCAAAGTCCCTGTAAACCACACACACACAGCTGCCTCACTGGCAATGCTCCAAGAAAAGCACTTTATATACAGCATGCACCTGTATACACAGCCCCTCACCCACTCATTGAATCACAAGCCTCAGCTGGGAGTCAGGGGCCCATTCAATCAATGTGATGGGATCTTCCTGCAGCCCAGATGATACTCTGCGGTTACATATGTGGTGCATTGGCCCTTCTGGCACTGAAAGAGTTAAACAGAGGACATGCTTGTAGGGCCAGTTATTAAAGTCTGCAAATTACCTACAGGGACCAAGAGCTCCATACACCATACAAACGCACAAAAACACTCATACTGTATCAGATACACACATCATATACATATGTACACACACCAGGCACATATATCACACAGCATGCATGAATATACACATTATTTATGCCCTTATTACACACATTATACATGCTGCATGCAGCACCTGACATCCTATGCATGTATTATATACACACACACTCACACACACACACACACACCATGGGGCCTATGCAGAGAGCAGCGAATTTTCGAAATTCGCCATTTTTTGGTTGATGTTTTTCCATTTTTGTTAGTTGATGTTTTTCCATTTTTGTTTATGTAGGCAAGTGTTGTTCTTTTAATAAAGTTTTTTGTATCCTCCAGGGCTCGATTAGATCAGGGCCAATGGGGATTGACGTTACGCATGCCGATGCCGGGGGACGTTCCCGCCCACAGTGGAAGCGCGTGACGTCATCACTATGGAGGACTTAAATACGCTTGTAGCCATGGCTGGGTATTCTGCCCTAGGGCTGCAGTAAACCCTGGTACTATCAGGTTGCCAGTAGTTGGTATGGGGTTTTCCCCTTCACTGGTGCTGCACTTGAGTGACAGCAAAGGGTGGTACATCCTGTTATAGCTGGGACAACGGGGTGCCCGCCCTCCTGGCTGTACTTAAGGGCAGGACCGCTCTAAAGTTAGTAGTTTTTCCTTCCCCCCCTGAGGAAGGCAGATCACACAACTGGGAGCCTGAGATTGGGGCCTTACCATGTGCTCTTCCCTCCGGGGAGAGTGAGTGTGGACCATACTTCTGCTAGGGAGGTGGGGAAGAGCTAGAACAGCTGCGGGTGCCCTTGGCCTGTAGTGACGAACTACGGACCAGCATTCAGTGAGAGCTGAGAGTACTGCATCCGGCAGAAGACTGCCGTGTAACTGTTACTGCAGAGTGTAGTAATAAACCCGTTCCTGTTTGCAATATACCTCCTGCCTGGTGCGTGACCTTACTGGGGGGAGAGGTAATAAGTTCTACCGTGGGAGATCACCTTCAGTTCCTGGAGTCCGCGGCAGATGGAGGCGCTGCACTGCTAAGGAGATATGTGGGGTATGAACCCCAGAAGCCTGTTCCTGTGTCCCCACTACCGTACACTCTCGCAGGCTCTGTGTTTTCGGCCGGGCGCTCTCTTGCAAGCCCTGTGTTATCAGCCGGGCGCTCTCTCGCAGACCTACATGTTTTTGGCTGGGCGTTTACTCATAGGCCCCGTGTTTTCAGTCGGGCGCTTTCTCACAGGCTGCGCAGTTAGCGGCATCTTCAGGATGGGCAGCGAGGGTGCAGGTGCCGTCCCCCAGGGAGAGGTGCAGCCATGCAGCATTCTGATTGGCTTCCCACCTGTGAGCTCGCTGCGAAGAAGGAAAAGTCAGAGGGTTAGGAATGGGCCTGTGTGTGTAGGGGGGCTGGCCTGTGCATAGGTGTTGGAATGGGAACTGTGTGTGGAGGAGGGTGTGTGATGGAGGAGTGGACTGAACTGTGTGTGGAGGAAGATGGCTGGACTCCAAAAACAAACTCATTTGTTTGTGGGGGAAATTGCTGCTTTTAAGGAGAATATTCAGCCAATTCAACAACTATCTCAAATTCAACATGTGTTTTGGGATCCCAACTGGCCCTTGTTAGACTAACCTGCACTTACATCTCTCTGCGCCTCCATTGGCCATCAGGATGTTATTGGCGCTGTAACAAGGAAATCTTCCTCCTTTGCTCCATGCTGAGGAATGAATAACTGCTCCCGGCTTCAGCATTTGTAGCTCACCAACATTCAGTGTATTATGATGTCCCGATGACCTCACAATGCTGTTATCAGCTGCCTAGCTATGTAAATGCAGACAGTATTTTGTCCAATGAGTGATGACTTCGCCAGGCAAATGGCAGCAGCGGCAACTTAGCCACACCCTCCCATTCTGATGTCACTGATGACCTCACAGTGTTCAGATCACAATTATCTGCTTAGTTGCATTCCTTCTTTATGAACTAAACAGAAATAGCCGTGTTAGTCCAGTTCCGATTGTGCAGAATAAATGAGTACTTCAGTATTAGGTGATACCACAATTGATAGAACAATGATATAAATTGTTAGTCTAAATAAGTGTAAGGGGGTCACCCCCGGTTCCCCTGATCTTCCCTTGCTCCCTGCCTTACCTCTGGGGCAGTGGGGGAAGGGAACGGCGACTTCTCCCGGTTGGCGCCGCCATCTTGGCCGGCGCTGTCGGGGTCCTGGTGCTCACGCATGCGCGAAGGCGTGCACATGCGCGGGCGACATCGGGCGCCCTCTTGGAGGTGGCGGGAGGCATAAGCAGTTGATTTTTTTTTTATGTCAGTTTCTTATGTGGATGTAATTGTTTGTTTTTTTCATGCTTAATGTAATAAAATGTTTGCGATTGGTGTTCGCTTGTAGTTAATGTTGTATTATGTTAGCTAATGCGTTTTATGGTTCTTTCTGAAATTGTTGGAATGTATTTCTTTGTCTTTTAATGTTTACATTCATTAATGTTGTTGTAATTAATTGGTTTGATTGGTTAGTGTTACTATTCATTTTGAGTTGGTTTAGGAATTCATTGGTTTCATTGGTTAATGGTTTAATTAATTCATTGTTGATGTTGTTATTGCTTGTATTCATTGGATTAGCTGGCTACTGTTTTTATTGACTTTATTTAGGTATGCTAATGCAGTGTTTAATAATGGGCAAATAATCTATTATCCATATCTGGATAATAGTTATTTTGCACATTATTGTACTGTATGTGTTAGGGGGGTGTATTTAGTAAGAAATATTGTTAAGTATTTTTGTTGGCACAACATTGGTACCGCAGGCCCGCGGGGACAGCCGCGGGGTCAGCTGGGGACACCCGCGCGACCCCCGGCCTCCCTCGGGGACCCCAGCAGGGTCAGCCGGGGACACCCGCCGGCCTGTTGTATGGGTTTTGCGCCTGCAAAAAAGTAAACAAGAATTTTTTCTAAGTCCAGCTTTTTTTATCACCTGCCTTTAGCTGGTGAGCTTTATTCAGCGCAACTTTAACGTACGATCAGTTTGCGTTGCTTAGTGAATCCCACAGAAGGGCAGGATTCAGCGCAAACAGCTGATCATACGAGCAAAGTTGGACTTTGAAAAAATTTCAAGAAAAAGCCCGTTTTAGAGCGCAAAGTGCCTGTTTGCGCGGCTTAGTGAATAGCGCTCGGCGGAACTTTACGTTCTAAGAGCACTTTGCGCTCTTAAAACGACTTATCACTGCTGAGTGCATAGCCCCCATAGAAAGGCCACCGGCAGATTAGATCAGCAAAGTGATTCTTATTTGCACCTAAAAATCAATGTGGCAGTAATGCAATGTTCCTTCTGACCAACATTCACCTAAAGTAGAAACTATACAAAGTCCATGATATATTAAAAAAAAACAAAAAAAAAACGAAACAGTTGTCACTTTACATACTGCGCTATGGGCAGATGTTACTTGCTCAGTTAACCTCTTCTTTCCCAACTTATAGCTATTGAGAACTGAAGGAGTTGGGTTACCATTAAACACTAGCTCCCTTGGGGGCCGTGTGTACTCTATCAGTAGTGTGCAACATTTTCAGGGGGTGGGGGGGGTGGCACTTACAGAAGCTCCACACTTCCCCACAACATTTAAAATAAATGCTGGGGGCGCCCGCATAGCCTCAAATGTCGACAGAACTCCCCCTGAGAACCAAGAATGAGCGAGATTTGGGCATTCATGATTACAAATGCAAACATGTGGGTGTCAGGGTGAGACCGTGTGAATTTTGTGAGATTACCCAATTGTTACGGTGTTCCAGCGACTCTTACTTGGGAGGCCGGCCATTTAGGACACAAGACAGGGACGTGAGAGACCCCATCTTCTTACTCTTGAAACCCGGAAGGGGAGGCTGGGATTGGCAGTTTCCGCACGTCTCTGGGTTTCAAAACAAATTAGAATCTCTTCCTAATCCGTCGAAAGGAAGATATTGACGTAGAAATGTTTCTCTTTTCATACTAGAATACTGGGCCGCAGCACCCAGCACCCTGAATGTCAGCTCACATTTTATTTTATTTATAAAATGTTTTACCAGGAAGTAATACATTGAGAGTTACCTCTCGTTTTCAAGTATGTCCTGGGCACAGAGTTAAATTAACAAATAGTATATGGTTACAAGTAGTTACATAAGTGAACAGGGTATCTACTATATATTTCTGAGTTCACTGTATGTCTGCGTCCCTAGCGGCAATCTCATTGGTCCCTTGGCCTGCACCTCTCATTGGCCTGAGGCAGAATGACGGGCCAAACAAAAAAAAATAAACACACACACACACACACACAACACACCACACAGCACACACACCCTCCTCTCCCCGGTTCCCCTCACTCTCTCCCCCCTCCCACCCTCACCCAACTCCCCACGCTCCGCAACATCCCAGCCGCACCATCACCTCTACCGTGTCGCCGCGGAAGCAGGCAAACTTCAGCCTCCTCCTCCCGTCTCCTCGCGGCGCCTCGGCCGCTCTCCTCCCCTCAACGTGGCCCTACCAGATAGGGGGAAGCTCTGTCCTCCTCTCGCTCCCCTCACTGTGCGCCGTACACCGGAGGAAAGCGCGGCCCGGTCCTCCTGCTTCTCGCCCCTCATGGCGCCGCCCCCAGAGGACCGCGTGCCCGGGCTCTGCTCTCCCCCTCATGTGCGCCGCTCCCGGGGAGGAAGCGCGGCCCCCATTCCTCCTGCTCTCCCACTCACGTGCGCCGCTACCCCGCGAAGGGGAAGCGCGTCGCCGGCGCCTCCCTCCGCCACAGATTCCCTGTGGGAGCATCGGCCGAGACTATGGTGTGATGTGCGGCCTTCACCTCCCATCACCCCCCTTCATCCCTCCCCTCACCCGCCCCTTCCACCCCCTCCCCCGGCGCCGCTCACAGTCATCGGGGGATCGCAGCTGCCGCGGGACACAGCGGGGAGCGGCCACAACAAGCTGGCCTCCCGCCTCAAATCCACGTGTGAGACTCCGGACGGGTAGGTGAGCTGCCGGACGGTGAGTGAGCCTCGACTGGTGAACTGGAGCGGAACCTTCACCCACTCCCCTCACCCCCCTTCACCATCACCCTCTACCCCCCCTCACCTCCCCCACCCACCCCGCACCGCGTCCCCTCCAACAAGTACTCCCCTCACTACACATATGCTCAGTAACGAACAATCAGAATCCACGAGTACCAGGCCGGTCGACCCCCAACGGGCAAGAACACTCAAGACCCTCACCCCTCTCCCACCTCCCCCCTCCGCACTCCACTTCTCCTCCCCACCCCTCAGCCTCCCCCCTCACCACTTCTCCTCTCCGCAACCACCTCACCTCACTTCTCCCTCCCCTCACCCACCCTCACCTCCACTTCCCCTCCCTTCCACTCCCCCTCCCTCCACCCCGCCCCTCCACCGTCCCCTTTTCACCCCCCCCCACCTCCACCTCCCCTTCACCCCCCCCTCCACCTCCCTCACCCCCACCTCCCCTTCCCCCCCCTCCACCTCCCCTTCACCCCCCCCCCTCCACCTCCCCTTCACCACCCCACCTCCACCTCCCCTTCACCCCCCCCTCCCTACCTCTCCCTCCTGCAACCCCCCCTTCACCCCCCCTTCACCTTCCTCCACCCACCCCCCCTTTCCCCCCCCACAGCTCTCTCCGCCACACCACCCCCCCTTCACCTCCCCCTCTCAGACCTCCCCTCCACCCCCCCCTTCACCTCCCCTCGCACCCCGCCCTTTCACCTCTTCACGCTCCATCTCACCTCCCCCTCCTACCCCACCCTCCACGACCCCCCCATTCACCCAACCCCGCGCACACCTTCACACCCGCCACCCCCCCTCCACCCCCCCACCTTCACGCCCCCCTTTCAACCTTCCCTTCACTCCCCCCTACAAGACCTCCCACCACCTCCCCGTCCCTCACCCACCATCCCCCCCACCTTCCACCACCCTCCCCCCCCTCACCTTCCCACCTCCCCCCCAACCCGTCCCCCCACCGATATCCTCCCACTCACCCCTCCCCCTTCCCACCACCACACCTCCACCCCACCCCTTCCCCCTTCCCCCCAACCAAGGGACTAGCCCGCCCATTCCCACCCACACGTCCCCCCGCCTTCCACCACCTGGAGATTCCCCACCGGATCACCCCCCTTCTCCCCCACCAATTAGTGCCCCGCCCTTCACGCACCCCACCCCCGCCGATTCCCCACCCCCCCGGCACAGCGTGTGAAAGGAGATGCCCATCCCCGCCTCCTCCCACCACCGGATCCACCCCATAGTCCCACCACCAGAATCGCCCCCCGTTCCCCACCACCTCCCCAGGGCGGCCACCAACACGCCTTCCCAGCGCTGCCCTCCCCACCACCCTTCCCCAACAAAAAAACCTCCTTCCCCGGGTCCTCGGGGCCCCCCCCCCCCTGTCCCAGCCAGTCCTGCCCCCCCCCGGCCTCCCCCGCCCCTTCCCTGACTGCCCCCCCCTTCTCACGCACACACGTACACACGCACGTAGACACACACACGTACACGTAGACACACACATGTACACGTAGACACACATGTACACGTAGACACACACACACACACACATGGACACGTACACACACACACATGTACACGTACACACACACACATGGAGACATACACACACACATATGGAGACATACACACACACGTATACACTCACACGTATACACACACAGGTATACACACACATAATGTATACACACACACATGTATACACACACAAATGTACACACACACGTACACGTACACACACACACACACATGTACACACACACACACACATGCATACACACACACACTTATACACACACACACACACACATACAATGTATACACACAAACATGTATACACACACAAACATGTATACACGTGTATACACACATGTGTATACACACACATGTATACACACACACACGTGTATACACACACACGTGTATACACACACACGTGTATACACACACGTACACATACACACACATGTATACACACACACACATACAATGTATACACACAAACATGTATGTATACACACACATGTATACACACACACATACAATGTATATACACACACACACTATCCCCAGCACCACCACATCAGCACACCGGTATCCCATGCCCCCCCAGCACACTGCCATTCTCGGCTCCCCGCCATTCCCAGCCCCCATCAACACTCACACATCGCCACCTTTGCACCTCCCCCATCGGCACACCCACATCCGCACCCCCACATCAGCACCAAACCCTCCCAAATCAGCACACCGATACAATCACCATAAGTACAGCCACAGCAGCACTACCACCGCACATGGGCCGCGTGGACCACTCCCCACCCAAATGCCACACCCACACCACAAACATCCCGGGCAACGCCGGGGCTCTCAGCTAGTACATTATATATAAGACATTGCATGTTATCCCATTAAATGAAGTCGAGTGCTGTTTTTATCCAACAATGGTAATTTCTTCCTGCTTATAGTCTGGTCACTGCCATTTTCATTTCTTCACCCTTGTGATGGTGTCATAGACTTCTGTTTGCTTATGAACATTACCTCCAGTCTCAACCGGCACCCTCTTCGACACAGTGACTCATTGTAACTGAATGTTCTAGAGCAGGGGGGCGCAAACCTTTTTCCCTGCGCCCCCCTGCCGGCTGTCCCCTCACTCCCGCGCCCCCCCCCCCCCCCAACCCCAACCCCAACCCCAACTTACCCTCGCTCTGGCGTAATGACGTCACTTGCCTAGCAACGTGACGTCACTGACCTCGCAGCGTCATTTTGACGCCGCGTTGCCATGGCGACGCCGGGAGGAAAGCCGCCGGAGCCACGAGTAAGTATGGTTTTCAGAGGCCCTGCAGCTCCCCCGGCACTTAATTTAAGTGCCTTCGGGAAGCGCGCGGGGCCTCTGTAAACCCCGCGCCCCCCGTCGGCAGTCTCGGGTCGCGCCCCACGGTTTGCGCACCGCTGTTCTAGAGTATGCAGCTCTGCTCATTAATACTACTATATAAACAGTATTTTTATATCCAATTTCTGAAAGCAAAGTAGCAGGAGATTAAAGGGACATCCCCTCCAAGGAGGAAGGTGAATTAATGGCAGTGGCATATACAGTAGAACAGGCCAACTTTTAGGTTAAACATTAGCTAATCTCTTTAGTGATAGAACTAAGTTATGGAAAAGGCAATCGTTACCAGGTAGTATGAAAAATAGACTGGTTAAAGATAGGAAATTATTTTCCTCTGTAGATATGTTCCTGGTCAACCCATCATGATATTTAAAAAACAATTCCTGCTTTCTCTGGTTGAGGTAACAGGGCAAGTTACCCTATAGCAGTTTAGTAAAAAAAATGTAATCTTTCTATAAAAAGATAGAAAAAAGGTACAGTGTAGATTTGTGTACAGTGGAACCAGTGATGGCGTAAAATAACAAATACTAAATAATTAGACCAATGCCAAATACAGTAGTTAAAATACCTTTATTTTACAGAATAAATAAAAAAAAAAACACCCAACACAACAGCTGCCCCTTGTGCAGTGTGACCCGGCTTTGGTGCCTTCAGATGCTGCAGGCAGAGACCCGTAGGTAGCACATGTTACAGCAGTGGGGATCTCCCTGCTGGTGATGGCGCTTCTCTTGTTGTACAGAGAGCCCAGCAGGAGAATAGCTTCTTGTAGAGGGAGTTCATGGCCAAACTAGACAGAACCAACTTGGGTTGCACCTGCCAGAGGAGGAAAGAAGAAGAAAAAAAAAAAAAAGGTTAGAGACCACATTGAAGGTAATTCTCTGGACACTTCTCTTGTAATTTATCCCTGGAATGTGCAGGCCTGTCTCTGGCAACAGGACCAGAAATATCACAATGTCTAGGAAAGGAGGGACAAGCTGGGCCAGGTCACACAGTCTTTATAGTAACGTACCCGGCTGAATATCTTATTACTATAGATGGCTGTGTGAGCCATCTTAAGTGTCCCAGTTAAAGTGTGTGGCAGAATTAATTGGAGTAGAAATTGGAGGTGAAGATTTTAGGAAGATCAGGACACTGCACAACAATTTTGCAACCGAGAACTGAACATTCGAAAAGCTGTGATTCTTTGTACTCTTCATATCCTCCAATAACTTGGAATCTCTCCACCTGCATCTCACTATGCCTTCCCCATTGCTTTTTATGTTTACGGTTTTCTCACTCCTTTGTGAACGTCTCTGTTCTCGCCAACTTCCCCACTGCACCATTATTTATACACCTCTCTCCCAACAACTTCTTTACCCCTCAATAAAAAACACACACACAAATCCTCTATTCACACCCTCTATCTACTCCTTCCTGCTGCTGGGGATCTCCCCTAAGCCTGAAGCCAGACATTCACCCGATTTCACCCATGCCTCCCTGCCATCTCTTCCCCTGTAAAGTGTGTTAACCCTTAAGTTTTTTGACTAACCTTAAAACTTGCCCCACAAATCAAGCATCCCAATAGTCTGCACTCATGGTTACCGTCCCACACAGTCACTCCTACCACCCATTGTGACCAAGCACTGCCATCTACAGCACTTATTCCCTCACCTACTGTCTCTGCAAGTTCCCCATCAAAACTTAGATTGTAAGCTCTTCGGGGCAGGGATTTCCTTTCCTATTGTCTGATTTTGCTGCACTTATTGTATTATAGTTTCCTGTACGGTATTCTTTGTGAAGCGCTGCGTACACTTTTGGCACTATATAAATAAAGACATACAATGTGTATGCGGCCTTAGTACATATGTAGGTACTGCATTCTGCCGTAGGCTGTGTACTGCCCTAACAAATGGGTTCCAATGATCTGCGTTCCATTAGAATATAGGTACAATTATTCCAAGGTATAGGCGGTTCAGTAGATGCGCTTAAATTCACCACCATACGGGTCTCAGCTATGCATTTACCAGCGTCTGGTGGCAAGTTGGTTATTATTTGCAGAAAGAATATGGAAGTGAAAGAAAACCCAATGCAGCTTACTCGTGTTAATACCCTGTAGATAAAGCTGGAGCAGCGACTCTTCACTTTTCTTTTTCCTTTCATTGCAACACGCCTGGGCACCTCCCACTCACCGACAGCCGCCATCTTTCGCGTGGCCACAGCAGAATGTTTCATCTTCGATATTGAATGAAGCACGGTGACCTGCTTAACACGGACAATCAAATGCATTTTAGGAGGAAAAACAAATCCTAGACATTTCAAAGGCTGTGCGTGGCAAAGACGTTGCATTATTACCAACTTAGTATATTAACGCCTTCTTTGCCCCCACAGCAAACTGCAGCTACATTTGGTAGTAAAGGAAGTGGAACCACTCCGGTTTGCAGCCAACTACAGTGTGGTCTCTCTAAACATGCCACATACACAGCAGTAGAGAGGGGCAAATTGGGACCCGCTGCGGACTGGCCGGTCCCTTAATCGATCTCAAAAAGAGATTCGCGTTATTTATTTTTTTTAAATTGGAAATCCAGTCCGCTGGCAGATTTAAGGATCCGCGGATCGGATTCTACTATTGTATGCAATCCTGGTTTTTGATGAAGCCGCGTGGATTAAAACTGACCAAATACAGATTTTACTCAACACAGATCTTTTGGTGGGGGGTGTCCAATAGCGCCCCAGTTTCCCAACATAACTAACTCACGTAGCAAACAGACAGTTTGGTTTATATTAATACATACTTTAGATTTTACCAATATATGTAAAATATTTACTCTGATAAGATCTATCGCATTAAAAACACACACACGTCCAAAGTTAGTTTTAGTGAGGCCAAATTGGGGGAGGGGAGGGGAAAATAAATAAAATACAAACACCACATATACATAAACCTGGACATTTAAAAAATAATTGAGAACATGATCTGGCCACTTCATGAAAATCCAGGACATGTGGTTACCCTACCAAAAAGGCCCAGCACAGCATTTAATTTCCCACTGTTTGGAATGGGAGTTCATAGCACAATTTCAAGTTAGGTAAAAAATATAAAACAAGAACGGCAAAGTGTACAGTGCCAAGTGCTTTCATTACAGAGGAAACCGTGATTGAAAGATTAACAGTAATCCAGGACCAGGTTGGGACATACAAGTCTGTCTGTTGGTTACAGGGGCGATTATTCCACAGCAGCCAGCTTTTACCATGGTGTCTAAATGCAGGTAGAGCTACAGGCCACTTATTCTACTGCACCCACATTTATGCTGTTCTTTGGGGGCGGGGGGGGGGGCGGGGCAGGGGAAAAGAATATTAAAACTGGTTTTAAATAGAAGCCTGCAAGTCACAAATGCTCCTTATATTAGCTGTTACTTGGTCACTTTACACAAAACCTAGATTATCTATAAAGAACTCAGTTGCACGTTAACCCAAGGCTGCTCTAAACAACCTGCACTTCATATACAGGATATAACCAGCACCCAGCTAGCAATTATGACAAGGACAAAACCTAGACAATATCCTAGAAAACACATGCTGAGCAAAATCAAAACCTCAGCAGACCACTTCTCTCTACACAAAAGCTGCTGACCAATAACTCACTCACAAACAACCTCTTTTAAGACCACGTCTCCTATCAGTATGAATCCACTGGCATTTATACCCCCAGAGAGTCCCAGGTGTGATACATAGGAATCTCCGCCAATCATTGAGTCCCAGGAAACACCTGTGGGTTTGTTGGTATCCAATTGGAACCCCCCCATCAAGCACCATTCTAAATTGTATCAATCCCCTTGCGGACTAATGCATTGCTGTTTCGCTGGCAGCACGGGGGTTAAACAGGGATCTCTTGAAGAAGCCTTATTATAATAATTAGCTAAACTTTTTATTATAACATTTATATGATTTATATCATGTATAGGTGCTATTTCTAGTTCGCAGGCTTTTGGCAGTCTACATCTACATCGCCCCAAAGGCGGACACCTGAAAGGGTTGCCCAAGAGCTGCTCCCCTCTGCCCGGAACCAGCATACTAAGGGTTAATATCTGAGTTTGGGTACTGCTATGTGTTTCATCAGCCCCGCCCTCTGGAAAGTTATGAAATGTCTGTAAATATAATGTAGAACCCTGTTCACTTAATGTAACCATGTATCTGTCATCATAACTCTGTGCCCAGGACATACAGGAAAACGAGCGGTAACTCAATGTATTATGTCCCGGTAGCACATTGTATAAATGTTTGTTCCTGTGGCATTTGTTTCTGACCTGATCTGTGGGGATTGTTTCTGACCAGAAGCTTTTTTGGGGGGAATTACTTTCCCCTGTAATTACTTAACCAGCTATTTCATACAATGTGTGACGTAGTAGTAAATGAAATAACCGCTAATAAAATGTTTGTGGTATATTTTTGTCCTGTGAATGGAGATGTTATTTTTTTTTATAGTCCTCCTTATAAGTGGAAGTAAATTTATGAATGAAACGTAGTGATTTTCTTTTAATCCTGCATGGCCAAACTTTGCATGTCCCTCTGGTAGCAGAAGGGTTAAGTAGAAATGCCAGAAGAATACACAGAATATACATTTTATTCTCTCTCTTAAAAGGCTTCTCCTGTGAGGTTCTCATGATGATGCAATGCGCTGCAGGCCCGCTGACACAGTCATCCATAGCAATACATATATACAGTATATAGTAAAGTTGCCATAAAGGTAATGCAATCACGTACAATTGTTAACCTTTGTACCATCATTTCAGATATGCCTGGCTCCGAGTTGACAGCAGTTGTTACAAAATTCCCATTGGCGTCCATTTTTAAGGCTCCCTAAGCAATGTTATTTGACTATAGTTTAATAATAATAATAATATTCATGGAGAACAGAAAATGACTGTAGATTTGGGAACTATTCTCTGACATTTTACCTAACACCAACAAGGGATATATAACTGGATTTTATTAGACCGTTGTAGCTGGAATAAGCAGCCTTCCAATGAGCAATGCAATGCTGGCCAAACTTGCACCAAAGGTGTTGTATTCTCCTTACAGATATAGGTTTCCTAATTTTAAAAGAAGTGGTGATACTCAACACCTATTGGTATTCGTGCTTTGACCTTTTATCCAAAGCACTGTGCTTTAAGTCAACCTATCCTTCCTTGGTCCTCTGCTCGCGACCTCAGACCGCTGACACTAACCCCGGCCCTGTAATTATGGGAGAATCCATGATACCATGAGAGTCAATACATTACAATATTGTTATACACTGTGGTCAAATGCAAAGACCACTTGAAGAGGTCAGGAAGAGGGCCCTGTCCCAAGAGATTCGCCACAAGGTGGGGTGATACGCAGGATAACCCCTATTGCATGCACGCCGTTACCCTGGGGAGCAGTCAGTCATTACAGACTAGCAATGCTGTAGAGACCAGACTGTACAGCGCACATGCATTATGTCTGAATATACCTTCAACATTGTAACTTGTATGCTTTAAACCAGGGGTCTCAAACTCTGTCCTCAAGGGCCACCAACAGGCCAGGTTTTATGGATATCCCTGCTTCAGCACAGGTGGGTCACTCAAAGACAGTCGAAGACTGAGCTACTGATTCAGCCACCTGAGCTGAAGCAGGGATATCCATAAAACCTGGCCTGTTGGTGGCCCTTGAGGACAGAGTTTGAGACCCCTGGTTTAAACAGTCTGTGTCCCCTTCTAGTAGTAAATAGGTAATGATATACAGTATATTAAAAATATTTTTATCAGTACCAAAAGTTCAAACCCAGCGGGGATAATAACACAACATGTACGTCCTGGAACTAGATTCTATATTCCTCTGTCTCTCCTTTAGTTTATGGGATCCATTTCTCCCTTCTTTAGTTGCCTGTCAGTTTTCCCTGTCCCAGCAGCAACGCTGCATGTAAAATGCAACATTATTGCCACATGTTGTTTACACAGCCTGTGTTGGTTGTCTGCAGCTCATATTCTCCTAGCTGAGAGTGGGCTATTCCAACCCCCCTGTCCTTGCTGACAGTTAGTATAGTCTCACTTCCCATCTAGTGTGACCCTTGCTCCTCACTTCCTTTTGACCCTGGACTCTGAGTGAGTAACTGCCTGCTATCACCCCAGCAAGGCCTTTTTGTTTTACACTGTCTCATCATTGATACACTGCACATCAGACAGAGAAGCACTCTCTACAACATTACATCTTCAAGCACATTTCTCCCCGTGATTTCCCTCAATAAAATCAAGAAAGAGGAAAGGACTTGTTTGTGCTTTGGAAGAGGTGAGACATGAGTTAAGCTTACTGGAGTCATTCATACACCATTCGTGACCCTGGCTTCAGGATAGTAAAACAAAGACCTGTGTTAGGGAATCACACAGGAGCTACTACTCAAAGACTTACGCTATACAGAATAGTCTCTGGACAAGCAGCAGCTTCACTCTGACAGACAGGGCAGCAAGCTTTATACAGCAAACTGCACACAGCCTGCATACACCTTGCACACAAGGCAGCAGCTTTGCAAACAGACTGTACAGCTTACACACAAACCTAATTGCCTTTCTCTGTCTGAGTTCACCCCCTGCACAGCCCCATAGTGAGGAGCCACCATCTCACCTACCCCTGCGCACGTCCCCACGGCTAGCGCCATCAAGGGCCACGCCACCGGACACCCGCCAGGACACGGGTCAGAGCCACCGGACACCTGTGAGTACAGCTACCCCTACGCTGCACGCTGCAGGACACCGCTCGGCATCATCTGAGACAGTCGCCCACCGCTGACACAGGTAAAAGACCGCACGCCACACGCACTGGCTAAAGGCCTACACACACCTACAGCATGGCAGAACTCAGAGCCTCACCAGACATCACGCAGGAAAGCGATCACTCAGACACAGAGACCGCTGCGCAACTGCAACAGGCGCAAGGCCCAAACGGACAGTCACACTGACACAAAAGGCCCGCGAAAAATATGAGACTGACATTGAAGCGCACCGCGCTAAATTAGAGTTAGCCTGGGAAACCATCACACTTGGGATATGCAATGTCGCCGGCGCTGGTTACTATGTACAACAGCTCGAGCAGGCAATAACTCAATTGAAGATAGACCACTCGCACTACCAAGCACTGTCACAGGCATATTTCACCTATCTAACAAGAGCTAACATGGAAGATAGCATACGAGAGCGCGACCTTCAAAAGGCGATTGACCTAGAACGTGATGGCATCGTGCAAACCGCCATCACGGAAGCTGAAAATAAGAGAAAGGACCTTTTGCAGGAGACCGCATCGCAGCGCTCATGCACATCCAGGCACTCATCAAGGTCGGCAAGATCAGCGCAATCTCACGCGTCAAGTGCAAGCGCAAACGCCACCAAGGCACGAGCCACCGCAGAGGCCGCACGTGCCAGGGCCGAATATGGTCGGAGAGAGGCAGCCGTAAGGGCAGAAAAGGCGTGCATAGAAGAGGAGGAGCAGGTCGCCGCCGCCTGCGCCGCCAATGTCGCCGCCGCAGCTGCTAATGCCGCCGCCGCCGCTGCTACCGCCGCCGCTGCCAATGCGCGTAGAAAGGCCGAATTAGACGCGGATCTAGAGGCTCTAAGCAAAGAAGAGGACGCCGCTGCCGCCATTGCCCAAGCCGAAGTCTTTGAAGCAGCTGCGAGACAGGACGGCGGGGAGCTACCGTACAGACGGATAGCCTCAGAGGATCCAATCCAACGCACTGAAGACTACGTAAGGAGCCTCTTCAGTGTAAATACCAGCGCACCATCTCTACACGGAGGGAGTGACTCAACAGACACCAAAGACTTGCTAGGTCCACAAGGAGAAGACGCTGTTCCTTCAATGGTACACACTGCCTGGGATAGCCACAGCCGCAACAGTGATCCACACGCCAGTGCGCACACGGATGCACTATGATGGGTTCGCAATCCAGGTACACCCACACGGGAGAACACAGTCCCTCACTCTGACCAGCAGTCATTACGCGTCCACGCCAAGGAAGAGGCGACCGCACAGACCCTCCCAGCAACTACCTCAGAACGGGACAAACACGCCGATGCCTCAGGCCTGACAGACATAGCCAAGTACATGATCCGGCGTGACCTGGTGCAAGCAGGGCTCATCAGCTTCGACAACCGCCCTGAGAACTACCGGACGTGGAAGTTCACGTTCAAAGACGCAATCCACAGCTTGGACTTCTCAGCAAGGGAAGAGCTCAACCTGCTATTCAAGTTCCTGGGGAACGAATCCAGGGAGCACGCGAAGAGACTTCGGGCGGCCAACGCGCACCAACCCCAAGTAGGTCTTGACCTAGTGTGGGAAAGGCTAGAAGAGTCCTACGGCAGCCCCGAAGCAGTCGAGGATTCGCTCTTCAAAAGAATCGACAGCTTCCCCAAGATCACAACTAAAGACTACTCGAAGTTACGAGAGCTCGGGGACCTGCTGCAAGAACTGGAGTTCGCAAGGAAAGACCATTCCTTAATAGGTCTCAACGGTCTAGACTCAGCTCGTGGAGTGAGACCCGTCCTGGAGAAGCTACCCTTCAACCTCCAAGAAAAGTGGATTTCACAAGGTTCCAAATACAAAAGGGAGAAGCAAGTCGTCTACCTCCCATTCTCATTCTTCGTGAGCTTCATCCGCGAAGCGGCAAGGACAAGGAACGATCCCAGTTTCATCTTAGGTGCGCAAACCACACACAGTGCAAGTAGCCTCAGGAATGAGAGGCCAGTGGCGAGATACGGTAACACTCAAACACCCATCTCGGTCCACAGGACGGACGTGCCTCCCATGACCCAAACTACTCCCGATCAGTCGGTCGCCGGAGACGAGGAACCGAGGGACCCAAACAAGAAATGTCCCATACACAAGAAGCCACACCCACTTAACAAGTGCTTTGGGTTCAGGATGAAGTCCCTAGAGGAACGCAAGAGGTTACTTGGAGAATTCAGAGTTTGCTTCAGGTGCTGCGGTTCCACGACTCACCTAGCCAGGGACTGTAAAGAAAGATCAAATGCACAGTGTGCGAAAGTGACAAGCACGTGACATCGTTACACCCAGAGGCGCTGACTCTCCACCAACTCAACAACCCATCCTCCGTAGCGGAGCATGGCGGGGAGAAAGAAGAAGGAGAGTCAACATCCGTCACATCTCAGCGCACTGAAGTTTGCGGAAAAGAAGGTGACAAAATGTTCTGCTCCAAAATATGCCTTGTCGCAGTGCACCCCCAGGGACAACCTGAGAAGGCCATTCGGATGTACGCAATCCTCGACGACCAGAGCAACCGATCGCTGGTCAGGTCAGAGTTCTTCGATATGTTTAACATACAAGACGGTGCTTCTCCTTACACTCTCAGAACGTGCGCAGGGCGAATGGAGACCACAGGGAGAAGAGTGAATGGCTACACCATATGCTCAATAGACGGCAAAGTGAACATGCCCCTTCCCACACTCATCGAGTGCAACCACATGGCCACAAACAGGGACGAGATTCCCACACCAGACGTGGCACGCCATTACCCCCATCTCAAAGGAATAGCCAACCACATCCAGCCGGTAGATCAAGGCGCCAAGATCTTGCTGCTGCTCGGCAGGGACATCATGAGGGTACATAAAGTCCGTAAACAGCATAATGGACACCACAACGTGCCATACGCCCAAAGACTTGACCTAGGATGGGTGATAGTGGGCAACGCGTGCACTGACAAAGAGCACAGACAAGACTATGTTGACGCCCGCAGAACGGTGGTAACAGAATGTGGACACACATCTCTCTCTGAACCATGTCGTGGCCATCTCCAAGCGACAGAAGGGCCAAGTGAAGAAAAAAGACAAGGTCATACCCCTGAGATCAACAAAAACATCTTCACATCGGGGGGACGTGACAATGGCCTAGGATGTTCAGCAGTCCAGACAGTTAAGGATGAGGAGTCGATTCCACCGAAGGAAGAAAGTAACCTCCCAAAGGTGACCGACAAGCGGAAGAGATTCCTTAGCGGACACGCAGAACCAGCGCCTTCACTGAAGGAAGGTAAAAAATGCCGTCACCTCCCACCATCTGGTGTCCACCACCGTCAGAAACCCACCCAGATCTGGATAACATTCAACTCCAATGCTCGGCACCAGGAAGCTTCTCCAAACAGGGCACTACTCACTGGACTAGATTTGACAACTAGTCTTCCAGGGGCGTTGATCCGCTTCCGCAAGGAGCCAAATGCCATCTCCTTCAGCCAGACGCTAGGTGATAGGATGACAAACTGGCACATCCATGAGGCGATGCACTCTGTAGAGAAAACTACAGAGTCAAAGGGACTGTTCTCTCACAAAGTTGAAAGAAAACAGTGCAAGGGACCTTTACACAAAGACATTGTGGTGCATCAAGCTAACCTAGAGCTGTGCACCCACCTACTTCCCTTACCGAGATGGCAAGGACTTCAAGCTGGTGGTACTGGACGGTATCCCATCGTTATGTGGACATGAATTTTGCATGTTATGTTGTATTGCACATATGTTTCCCATATACCTAAAATAGTGGTATCTTCAGATACCAGACGGGGAGTGTCCTGGAACTAGATTCCATATTCCTCTGTCTCTCCTTTAGTTATGGGATCCATTTCTCCCTTGTTCAATTGCCTGTCAGTTTCCCCTGTCCCAGTAGCAACGCTGCATGTAAAATGCAACATTATTGCCACATGTTGTTTACACAGCCTGTGTTGGTTGTCTGCAGCTCATATTCTCCTAGTTGAGAGTGGGCTATTCCAACCCCCCTGTCCTTGCTGACAGTTAGTATAGTCTCACTTCCCATCTAGTGTGACCCTTGCTCCTCACTTCCTTTTCACCCTGGACTCTGAGTGAGTAACTGCCTGCTATTTACCCCAGCAAGGCCTTTTTGTTTTACACTGTCTCATCATTGATACACTGCACATCAGACAGAGAAGCACTCTCTACAACATTACATCTTCAAGCACCTTTCTCCCCGTGATTTCCCTCAATAAAATCAAGAAAGAGAAAAGGACTTGTTTGTGCTTTGGAAGAGGTGAGACATGAGTTAAGCTAACTGGAGTCATTCATACACCATTCGTGACCCTGGCTTCAGGAGAATGTAATCCGTGATATAGCTTCTAACAGTGTAGCATAGAAGTAAGTGTGCACTCCGTCGCGAGCAAGGTCCTGAGAATAGGTCAGTATAGAACTGCTACTAGGCGGAGTATGTCCGCACAGAACTATAGCAGGCTGACCGATCAGTGCCTCGAAGTGGCGGATTTCCCATTAGGCCCGAAAGGCTCGGGCCTGGGGTGGCAGAATTGGGGGTCGGCACGTGCGATCGCTGCTTGCCGCCCACGCACGTGTGATCGGCACTTGCTAGCTGCTCGTGTGCAATCTGCAAAATAAATACACTTTTAATGCCATTATTAATGAGTTTTAATATACTGAGCATCCTTTTGATTTCTATAGCAGGTTTTAGCACATCTCCCCAGCAGTGCAAGATCTGTGTAACACTTTCCTGTTTGTGATCATTTGTTGCCAATGTTGCCAGCAGAAGACTATCTGAGTTGCAAACTGTAACAATAGACAACGTTACTGTAGTAATATAAGGATACATTGTAGCTGCTGAACTACACTGACTGAAGGATTAATTGAAACTGAAACGCCGCCATTTAGTGTGCCCTAGGAAGCAGGATCTTTGCCGATCGATCACAGGAGAACAAATCGATCGGCAGCTTAGATCAGGGGTGCACAAACTGGGGTGGCGCGGCGGTTACATAGGCCCCGCGCTTCCCCGAAGGCATTTAAAAATTAATTACCGGGGATCGCGCAAGGCCTCTGTAACTTTACTTACTGTAACTTTCCAGCGATGCGTCGCCATGGCAACCTGGCGTCAAATGACATTGCGGGGTCACTTGACGTCGCATTGCCATGGCAACGTGTGATCACATGATCCTGCGATGCTGGAGCTGAGCGGGGGGTGGGCGCGAACAGGGGGTGAGAGCTGGCAGGGGGGCGCAGGGAGAAGAATTTGCACACCCCTGGCTTAGGTAATTAGTTTTCATTAAAAGTAATCAAATGCTGCACATATTAAAACATATATATATAAATATATATATATATACTAGCTGATATACCCGGCGTTGCCCGGGCGTGGAAGGGCAGGGGGCATGGAGTGGAAGGGCGGGGGGGGG
>CM071574.1:5540394-5557110 GCA_036426205.1 Ascaphus truei
GTGTGGTTGTGTGTGTGTGTGTGTTTGTGTGTGTGTGTGGTGTGTGTGGTGTGTGTGTGTGTGTGTGTGTGTGTGTGTGTGTGTGTGTGTGTGTGTGTGTGTGTATGTTTGTATTTTCTTTACGCTGCACGGTGGATGTTTGTGTCACTTTTTTAACCACCATAACTTATTATTGTGTGGTGGGAACCTATCCCAGCTTCAAATTGCAATATAACCATCCTCACACACTGAAAAACAGCTGTCTGTGAGTAGGGTTTACTGGCTTTGCGCTTCTTTAACCCAGACTGTGCTGAAAGCTGTGTAACGCAGCGGCATAAGCTTATAGGTTCCATGTAAAAATGGTTAAAAAAAAAGTAAAAGGTGACACTGGCTCATTTGCATGTCATTACCCAGAATCCCTAGCGGCAGTGGAGGCATTGTATGCGAGGAATATGATGTGCGTGTGCTGTTGTATAACATTAATAGGCGTATATAGTACAGACAATTGTGACAATCAATACACACACAGTCATACTCGTGGACACAGTCATACTCGTGGACACAGTCATACTCATGGACACAGTCATACTCGTGGACACAGTCATACTTGTGGACACAGTCATACTCTTGAACACAGTCATACTCTTGGACACACAGTCATACTCATTTACACACAGTCATACTCATGGACTCACAGTCATACTCATATGGACACACAGTCATACTCATGGACACACAGTCATACTCATGGACTCACAGTCATACTCATGGACACACAGTCATACTCATTTACACACAGTCATACTAATTTACACACAGTCATACTCATGGACACACAGTCATACTCATTTACACACAGTCATACTAATTTACACACAGTCATACTCAAGGACTCACAGTCGTACTCATATAGACACACAGTATACTCGTGTATCCTGTGTCTTCCTGCGCACACTGGCAGTGCTATGTGGGGATAAATATAAATAATGATGCATTGTCTGAGCCTGTGTGCTTCTTATTGTCAGCTCCTGTGGGTTCTCCTCGGTGCCACCGTGCTGGGGCTAGTGTGTCAGAGGCTGGCGGTGCGGTTGGGAGTGGTAACAGGGAAGGACTTGGCAGAGGTCTGCCATGCGTACTACCCCAAGGTAATGGTGGAAACGTGTGCATGGTCCTTTTATTCTTCCAGACTCCTCTAAAGCTGTCTGTCCATACAGATTTCCACTGAATGGTTAGTACCTGTGTGTCAGAGCATCAAACAGGTGCTGTACTCTCTGCCACAGCCTGTCTGCTCCTTTTAGACAACTCCCTTGGTATTATTCGGATCCTCTTTGAGATGACAGTTCATGTGACCCGTAGTCAGCCACCTGACTTGCTTCTGTCAGTGACCGCTCTGTGTCACTCAGTCTGTCACCTTACTTGTTCATCCCTATTCCCGTTAGTCCCTACTGTATGTCACTCAGTCTGTCCTGTTAGCTGCTCCCCCCCAGTGAAGCTCGTTGTCTGTCCCCCTGTCTGCTCTGTGTCACTCTCCCTGTGTCCCAGGTCCCCCGTGTGATTCTCTGGCTTCTGGTGGAGATAGCCATCATCGGCTCAGATATGCAGGAGGTCATTGGCACGGCCATCGCATTCAGCCTCCTGTCTGCTGGACGGTAAGACATCTCTCCCCTTGCCACGCAATGCTTCACCCACATGTCTGTGGGCACATCCCTTAACTTCAATGGTGTATATACAGTATAATGATATGTTATATATGCGTCCTTATCACTGTACTCGAAGGAGAGACCTGTGAGGTTTCAAACGTTGCTCCCCTTAAAGGCATCACCACCTACAACAAATCTACATATCGGATGCAGCAATAACAGAAAGAGGTCATTGCAGGGGTTGGGTTACCAGCAGGGACAGACAAACATTGTGGTTAAAGCATTGGTCGATAAATGTGTAGATTTCCCCGAGCAGGGCTGTTGATCGGGGGCTGGGCAGCTTCCTCCATCCTGACTAGCTGCTTCTGGGTAATGCAGCCAATCATGGGGAGGTGTCAGGAGCCTGGGGTCACGGAGAGGAAACAGCATGGAGCAATGAGAGAGGTGTGTGTGTGTGTCTCGAGCGAGTTGCACCTTTCACCATTGTGTGCAGAGGCCCCCTAGCAACCCTAAGGCTGATTCCCCGCTGGCGCTGAGCGCGCTCATCCTTGGAGAGCGCTCCAAGCATGAGCCCGGGTATCCTGCATTTACGCACGCGCGCGCGGGGTGGGGGCATTGCGGGTAGTTGAGCGCACGGGAAAGTATAATTTTTTTGTTTATCTAAGCACCAAGTGCAGGAGAGCGTGTGTGCCCGCGCGCGCATAGCGTGAGCGGGGACTTACATATATCTATATACAGTGTTCGACAAACCTATACATTTGCTCGCCCCGGGCGAGTGGATTTAACCCCCGGGCGAGTAAATATTGGCCCAAGCAGCACACGTTTGGTACTAGGTGGCGAGTAGATTTTTTTGTGTGGCGAGTAGATTTTTTGGTGATTTGTCAACCACTGTCTATATATGTAAGTAACCACCGCAAACGCCGCGGGGACGCAGGCTAATGCTACAACAGCTCCATTTTTTTGTGTGATGTTTTTGTAAGATGTCTACATTGCCAAAATGGTATATTATAGGAAGCCCAACTCCTGCAGTGCCTTCTTGCCAATATAGATATTCTCTCTCCCCCTCCCCCTGGTAGGTAGCAAAGTTCAAGCACTGAGTGATCTTTTAATGACTGGGGCTTAAACAAAATGTAAATAAATAATTCTGTCTGGGGTTAGACTTCAGTTAGTGCATTAAGCCTCTTGATTCGGGTAGTGCATTAAGGGCCTTATGCAGAGAGCATAGAATTTTAAAATTGGCGAATTTCATAAAAAGTAGCTTTTTTGGAGAGTTTTATTCTCCATATGCAGAAAAGTGCGAATTCTGCTATGTTTAACATGGATGCGTGTGGCGAGTTTAAATTGGCGAGATGCGCGCTTCAGAAACGTGTAAAAACAAATTCGCGCCTTTTTTTCCCCTTTACTATAGGCGGCGAGCGCCATCTTGCCATTTTTTCCTGGCGCGGCAAAAATGCGAGAATCGCGGCATTTTTTTGCGCGAACAGCCGCTTTATGCCGTTCGCACCTCTCTGCATTCGGAGAGTTTTAAAAATGGCGAGATGGAGGTTCTCGCCAGCCGCGAGGCGAGTTTTAGCAATTGAAAAAACAAAATGGCGCGTTTTTCGGAACTCGCCATTTTCTGCCGGTTTCTGCGCGAAATTGTACAAAAAATGGCGAATTTCGAAATAACGATGCTCTCTGCATAAGGCCCTAAGCCTCTTGATTCTGGAGTTGAGGACGTTTTCCTCCCAGTAACACACCTAATCAAGTAACCAAATTCACTAGGACTACAGGGGTGAATGCAGCGGGGATCGAGTTCTGGCAGACTGTCTGTGTCCGACATCATGAGTTTCCGTATTGAAATAAAACGACAGCCAAGGCGAATTTCCAGCATTGCACAACTCCTATCTGCCGTACAGTGTAAATACATTACAAATCCTCACCGGGGAATAGTAGCTGTGACAGCACAAAGACAGGGAAACACTGGAGCATGAGTCATAGAATGACGAGGGCAAGAATAGATGGCTGTGTCTTCCTAGAGCAGTGTTTTTTAACCTTTTTTTGGTTATTCAACCCAATAATTATATTGTGACATTTTGATCAGGCCTAACCCTCTCTAATAGTGCGTCTGAGATCAGATGCATTGTAAGGAACCCCAACCCTATCTAATAGCGCGTCTGAGATCAGATGCATTGTAAGGAACCCCAACCCTTTCTAATAGCGTGTCTGAGATCAGATGGATTGTAAGGAACCCCAACCCTCTCTAATAGCGCATCTGAGATCAGATGCATTGTAAGGAACCCCAACCCTCTCTAATAGCGCGTCTCAGATTAGATGCATTGTAAGGAACCCCAACCCTCTCTAATAGCATGTCTGAGATCAGATACATTGTAAGGAACCCCAACCCTCTCTAATAGCATGTCTGAGATCAGATACATTGTAAGGAACCCCAACCCTCTCTAATAGCGCGTCTGAGATCAGGTGCATTGTAAGGAACCCCAACCCTCTCTAATAGCGTGTCTGAGATCAGATGAATTGTAAATTATTCTGTATTTGGTACAATTTTTAAGTGACCTGAAAATTGCAGGGAAGTTGAGGGAACGCAAGGCTTACTAGGAATCCCTGTTGAAAAACACTGTCCTAGACGCCCAGTAAACTGAAAATTGATGAGGAAATTGTTTAGAGATTGCATTGTGTGTGTGTATATAATATTATACATGTTTTTCTGTCTGGCAGGATTCCACTGTGGGGAGGGGTCCTCATCACCATCATAGATACACTATTTTTTTTATTCCTTGATAAATATGGTAAGTTTTATGGGAACTGAATTCGGAAAGGTGGAATTCCTCATGTATTGCTTCAAATGAAAAGCAACGTAGCACTGGGTATGTTTAAACACACCGGTGCATATTGTACCAAGAGGATGGACCGTTTCCTGGTAAGGTCATAAGGTCGCCAGGGCATAGCACTTTCGTTTTAGGAATCTGTAAGTGATCGGGTTCAGCGGGTTGACCAACTGATCCACCGATTCTGGGAACGCCCAATTTCAAATGATTTGACAAAAATATTGATTTGTTTGGATTGATGCTTCAAATGTTCATTCCCATGTAAAATGAAACAGAGTGATTTATTTAACAAGTTAAATCAAGATAATGAATGCTTGATACACAATATATATACATACATATACACATAATGTATATCACTCTATATCCCCATTGTACCGTGGAATATGTTGAGGCTTTATAAATAATAAATTATGATGATAATAATAATATTTTAATAATAATAATGTATGTACGAAACATACTTAGACGTGTTTATTTGTTCTGAAAATCATCAATCACCCCACTTTAACCCTTTACAGCCATTAGTTTACTTTACCCTAAGTTGGACGGAACCTTTAAATGAAAATTATCAACAATAATAGTAAAGACTCGAGCAAGAGTGGGCAACCCAAGTCCGCCAGCAGGATATCCCTGCTTCAGCTGTCAAAGACTGAGCCACTGATTGAGTCACCTGTGCTGAAGCAGGGATATCCTGAAAACCTAACCTGTTGGTGGCCCTTGAGGATTTGAGCTGGTCACCCCTGGTTTAGAGTATAGTCACTGGATACCCCTAAAGAGACGCGTAACCTTCTTGCGAGTGAATACTTTCCAATTATAGCAGCTTTAAAATTCCCAACAGGAATTTCTTGGATCTACAATGTGATGTACTGTTGGGTTATCTGTAATATTACTGTATAGGTGCAATGAAGGGATTAATCACCTGTGTGATGCCAAAGGGTTAATATAACTAATGAAGACCCAACTCTTGGTTGCATGAAGAACCCTGTAGCCACAGCTGATATTAACTTAGAATTAGAGCAAGAATAGTCATATTTCATAGTACACTATTATGGTGATATTGCATTATGGTTCATTCTTAAGTCTTTGATACACTTTATCCTCTTAGTGTGATATCCCCTGATGGTAACCCAACTTCCTCTGTGTTGTGCACATGACACATAGCTTGAATGCTAACCAAACGCCTGGAGTGCCTCTTGCCTGAGCAGGGGGTATTATAACCTCGCGAAGAACTTGCATTAGCCGCTTCTCGTGACCTGCGGTTCTGTCTGCAGCCTGGTGACTCTACCTTTAACTATTCCTTTCAGGTCTCAGGAAGCTGGAAGCATTCTTCGCCCTCCTCATCACTATAATGGCAGTGACGTTTGGCTATGAGGTAATGGTGACAGCAACTAGTCCTGTTACAAAGGATAGAGGAACAAAGTTCATCAATAGTGCTCAAATGACCATAGAGGAAACAGTTTTCATAACATCCATATAGGATTTCTTGATTGAAGATAGAGTGAAGCAGGCATATAACAATAAAGTGAGTATATGGTATATAGGTGAGCGTAATGTATTGGACATATATATAGAAGTCCTAGGGGTGCTGTGAATGGAGAACGAATAGCTCCACCACACCACACCTAATGGGGACAATGTCACACACGCTTGCAACCACCTAATGTATACCTTCCAGTATAAATAAAGGGTAAAAATCACATGAACAAAGCCTGTATTCTTCTTGTCTTGAGGCGTGCATCCGAAATGGCTGTAGATCAGTGAGGATTCCGCACGAGGCAGTGTATCAGAGCACAGCCTTGTAATGATCAGGATGACAGCTTTGAAGTAAAAAGTTTTTCTTTATTTGGACACCATGCTGCAGACAGAAATGGAGGGTAGCTCTTACGCGAAACGCGAAACAGGTCAGGTTTTCAGGGTATCCCTGCTTCAGCACAGGTGGCTCAATCAGTGGCTGTCTTTCCAGTCCTCATGGCAACCACACATCCCCTTCCTTTTCTGAAACAGGCTCTGGCACACCCCTTTTTGAGCCCCGCCCTCTCTCTAGCAGTGCACCAATTGTATCTAGTAACTGCCTGGTCACATGATCATCCACACAGAACTTTGCATCTTTGGTCCTCTTCTGCTGCACTGACAGCCATTTAGTGAACCCCCCGAGCTGAATCTTCGCCGATCGATCACAGGAGAACGGATCGATCAGCAACTTAACTAATTACTTATCATCGTGTGGATTGTACTGATGCACATATTAAAGGGGGAGGGGGGAGAGGGAGAAACGGCAGCTTGGACTAATGCTTTAAACACAGGATTTCTGCTTCTCTATTTAGACACTAGGGGTCAGCCCAGCATCCTACGTCCTGTCTCTAAGCATCACTTAACGGGTCAGAATTACCAGAATGCTTAAATGGGGGTTAAAGATCAAGACACCCAAACTGCCCCATGTTTGTTGGCAGCTGTAACAGTCCCAGACTATTGAGCATTGGTTCCATAACTTGTTTTTTTTTTTAGCCTGACAATCCTCCTTGCTTCAAGTATACATGACCCCCCCCCCCTTTTATACCAGCACCCCTCATTTCAGAGTTACCTATTCCAGCTTTTTGGTTCATTTTCATGCTGCAAATCTTTGAACGATTAGATTATTATGTGACTTGGCTTCACACCCTTAAAAATCACATAAAACCCTGTTATCCCCCTCTGCAGCCAAAGAGGCCAGCAATGCATTGCCACCCTGGCCCCTCTGGCAGCAAAAGGGTTAAATGGTTGATATTTAAACCATGAGAGGAAAAAACAATACTTGCCCGGGAGCTTGTCCGGGAGCCACCCTAAGCCCGGGAGCCACCCTGAGCCCGGGAGCCACCCTGAGCCCGGGAGGCACCCTGAGCCCGGGAGCCACCCTGAGTCTGGGAGCACAGTGTCCTTGAGCTTGTGAGAGATAGCTGTGCGTGTTACTGTGAGAGATAGCTGTGCGTGTTACTGTGAGAGATAGCTGTGCATGTTACAGAGGTATGAGCAGGGTGAGACATTGGTGTAATCAGAGAGTCCTCATACCGTCCGTTCTCGTCCTCAGCGTGGGTAAAGCGGTCACTATCCTCCTCATAGTCCTGATCATCACCATTAACCTGTACTTCGTGGTTGTGTACATCCCAACGCTGGACAGCATCGCCCTCTATGTGGTCATTGGTGTGGTACTCGTCCTGTACGCCTTGTTCACAGTGTACCTGGTAAGACACGGAGCACTCGGGGGGCAGGGGGGCTTATGTCTCTAGTGACAGAACATCAGAAGTATGACATGACATAGTGATAGGTTCCCACAGAGGGACCAATGGCCCATCAATCCCGTCACTCCAACTAGTGGGGGATTTGGTGGCCCTATGATGAAACCAATAGTCATTACATCCTACTCCTCATAGGGTGACATACTTACTCAGAGACAGAAAGGACCTGCTGCCCAGCCACTGTCTCCTCATCACCACTGAATGACACAATAACACTGAGGCAAGTCACATCAATAGCCGCAGTGAGTTTATTCTCTTACAGGACAGGGTGGCAGAGACAGACTTAGGGAAACCATTCAGGGAACACCTGGAATACGCTGCAGTGAATATGCAGAAAGCACGGCTCTGTCCCCTTGTCCCGGTGGGGTATGTCTGTCTCAGCTGTGACAAATCCAAGCCCTGTCTCATTGCTCTGTCCCTTTGCAGATTTGGACGTGCTGCCTGGCACATGGAGCAACATTTGTGTCCCGCGGGAGGCACAACCAGTTCTTATATGGACTCCCCGAGGAATCGCAAGACCTCATCCACAACCACAGGGAGGCCGTGCAGTAACTGCCCAGAGAACATGAGTTCTGTTGGTCACTGGACCTCAGAATAACATTGTAACTCCGTGAACAATTCTGCTCTCACCCACTTCAGACGCAAGAAACCTAAAGGTTTTGGCAAAAGGTCTGTAGATAGGAACTTAATTCTAGGGTTTTTTTCTCTGCTAACGGGAGCCAACTTTCCTGCTCCTCCACCCTAAGGGAGCAGCAACGTAGAAACAGATGTAACATTGCCTAATATTTCCAACACTGCGGACCCACCTTGTGACAGCCACTAACACCGCAGCAGCGCAAACACCGCAGCAGCGCAAACACCGCAGCAGCGCAAACACTGCAGCAGCGCAAACACTGCAGCAGCGCAAACACTGCAGCAGCGCAAATACTGCAGCAGCCGCAAACACTGCAGCAACGCAAATACTGCAGCAGCGCAAACACTGCAGCAGCGCAAATACTGCAGCAGCGCAAATACTGCAGCAGCAGACGGAGAGAGAAGGGGCGGCAGGAAAAGACAGATATGCCAACTCCAAGAACCCAAATCAGTGAGATCTGGAGCTTCTCTACAAAAAATGCTATTAATAGAAAAGAGAAGATTTTATCAGCGAGATTCTATTGAAGTCTATGAAACACTGATGCTAAAAATCAGTGAAACTGATTGGAAATTAATGATTGTTGAAATGTTTTTAAAAAAAAGCTGACTAGATGCTGGAATATTCTGACAGGCGTTGAAAATGTTAACACACAAATATTTAGTTATCTCTAAATCATTCAGGTTCATCCCTAACGACTTTAATAAAAGAGGCCAAACTGTGACATCTCACTGTGACTTGAAACACTTGTAACAAACTTTTTATCAGATCCTGAACTGGAAAAGTAATTAACGGGTTTGAGAAGTAGAAATCCAGAGCGAGAGCCGATCAATAACTGAGCCAAAGGAGTTTTAATGCTATCGCCATTTAAAGTCTGTCCATACGGCCAGGCCCAGGGTGCAATTTGAGCAGCGACTTTCTGCTCTCTCTCTAATTACTAATTTGAGCCGCCTGCTACGCACCACACTGTCTCTAACGTCCAATTCTGAACTTCGACTGTAGCAATCGAATCCTATTATCTGTAAGGAAATCCTTGCACCTGTTTGGGCAGAGTTAGGACTAATGCATTCCCAAACTGGGAGGAGAAGGAGCGGCTCAGTGAGTAAAGACACTGACTGGCACTGAGAGTTTGAAGCAGAGGAGCCTGGTTCATTTCCCGGTGTCGGTTCCTTGTGACCTCGGGCAAGTCACTTTATCTCCCTGTGCCTCAGGCACCGAAAACATGGATTGTAAGCTCCACGGGGCAGGGACCTGTGCCTGCAAAATGTCTCTGTAAAGCGCTACGTAAAACTAGCAGCGCTATACAAAAGCAAGCCGCCACCACCAGGTATAATGCAAACCTGAGCAATGCAATGTCTTGCTTATGATAAAGGGAGGCTCGCTGTACTGTACCAATGAGGGATCGCAAAGACGCTGCGCTCAAACCCTCATCTCCGCTTTAAATAATGCATGTGACCGCGTGCAAAGCGTTTCTGTGTTCCTTGGACACCACAATTAGATTGCAAGTTCTTCAGGGCAGGGATTTATTGTGCCTGGATTCTACGTTGTCCAGCTCAGTGCTATATATAAAATAACAGACAGAGGTCCTATGCGTTTGTTTTCTCTTTATATTTACATGTAGATTCGTCCTGGTTTGCAATTACTTTTATTGGACCAACAAGTGAATTGAGTGACCACAGCTTTGGAAATCTCGCAAGTCTCTTGTTCACGTGCACAGTGCCACAGAGACATGAACACAGGGGCACTAAGCAGGTGAAATGTGTCGGGGTTAGTCCGTAAAGGGAGTCTGCTGCTTAAAGCAGCATGTCCGGACAATAATGTCTTTTATTTTTAATATGGGTGTGAAGCAGGGGGTCTCTGGAGCTGAACCTTGGACCCTTTTATCAAATATATATGTGCATATCTTTATTTACGTAGTACCATCCATGTACATAGCGCTTCCCAGCAGTAATACACGTGAGATAATAATATAACACATCATGGGAAGAAGCGCTTCAGACATAAAAGTAACATTAGGAAAAGGAGTCCCTTCCCCCAAGAGCTGACAATCTAAGTGGGAAGAACTTACAGAGACAGTAGGAGGGTGTTCTGGTAAATGTATCTGCAGGGGGCCAAGATCAGGGCATCTGAGATGTACAGCATCAGCCAGAGGAGCTACCCATACGCTTCGTTGAAGAGGTGTGTTTTAAGAAAGGTTCTAAAGGTGGATAGAGAGGGTGCTAGTTGGATATTGAGGGGAAGGGCATTCCAGAGGTGTGGGGCAGTGAGTGGGAGAGGTCTTTGGATACAAAAGGAGACAGAGGACATCCTTGAGCAGAACGCAAGTGCCGAGCAGGTGTATAGTGAGAAATTAGAGCTGAGATGTAAGGAGGGGCAGAATAGTGTATAGCCTTAAAAGAGAGGAGAATTTTGTAAGTAATACGGAATTTCAAGGAAGCCAGGAGAGGGATTTCAGCAGGGGAGATGCTGAGACTGATTTAGGAGAGTGTAAAGTGATTCTAGCAGCAGCGTTAAGGATAGATTGTAGGGGAAACAGGTGAGAGGCAGGAAGGCCGGACAACAGGAGGTTGCCATAGTCGAGGCGGGAGAGAATGAGGGCCTGTGTTAGAGTTTTAGCAGTAGAGGAACATAGGAAAGGGCGTGTCTTTGTAATGTTATGGAGGCAAAAACGACAGGTTTTAGCTACATTGTGAATATGAGGAGAATTTGAGGGAGGAGTCAAATATGACCCCTAGGCAGCGTGCTTGTGATACTGGGTGTATGATAGTTCTGCCAACAGGAATGTTGAAGGGGGCAGCAGAACCAGGCATAGGAGGAAGTATGAGAAGCTCCATCTTTGACATGTTAAGTTTGAGTCTGCGGGAGGCCATCCAGGATGATATAGTGGAGAGACATTCAGAGACTATGGTCTGTACAGCAGTTGTAAGGTCAGGGGTTGAAAAGTAATTGCGTGTCATCAGCATAGAGGTGATATTTGAACCCAAGAGATGTGATTAGGTCACCTAAAGAGAGTGTGTAAAGAGAAGAGGTCCCAGGACAGACCCCTGGGGTACCCCCACAGAGTGATCAACAGATTAGGAGGAGGTGTTAGCAAATGAGACTCTGAAAGTACGATGGGAGAGGTAAGAGGAGATCCAGGATAGAGCTTTGTATGGATACCAAGAGTATGGAGAATGTGAAGGAGAAGAGGATAGTCCACAGTATCAAAGGCTGCAGAGAGGTCGAGCAATATGAACAGAGTGTAATGACCTTGGGGCAGTTGAACCATGGCCCCACGCACACGTGAGGGAGAGCACGATGTGGCCGGAGGGGGGGGTGGGGAGTTTCCATATTTTCAATCTTTAGATCATTCTAAAGAAACAGCTGAAAATCGAAAGCGAACAAAAAAAAACGGAACAGGAAATGAAATCCGTTTAACCAATCACAATGCTCGTTGCTTCTCGGCTGCAGTACCACCGGCTATGAGAACGCAAATTCAAGTGGGTGCAGTATGAATATTGAGTGATTATACAATTTAGTTGATCAAAGTGTATGGTATTTTCTGAAAAGCAACGAGGCTCCACTAGTTCATACTTTGCCCAGGGCCCACCAATGCCTTAACGTGGCACTGGCTGAACCCCGTTTATTTCAGCTCTAAGGACACCCTCCTTCCCAAGATACTTACCGGAGACGCTCATGACTGTTACTTCCTGGTTGTTAAATGTCCCGCAGCCTATTGGCTCCCGTGCCGTGGGAGATTAGAGCTGCCTATTGCTCTCCCAGCCAAAGGATGCTACCGGTATGGCCTATATAGAGGCAGGGGGTCCCCAAAGCTGAAATTAACAGAGTTCAGCTCCGGAGACCCCCTGCTTCATCCCCAACGAAAAATTAAATAAAGAATGCCCTAAGCGGAAAAACACATCTTTAAAGTTAATTCAGATTTAAAAAAAAAAAACAACATTTAATAGGTTAAGTGTAAATCATCTGCGCCTTTACAAAAACATCAGACAAGTATAAGCCTTTTCATATATAATTTTAAACTTTCAATGTTTCTGTCACATTAATGCCTTTATTCTGTTCAGTTGTGTTAACAATACAGCAACCAAGGGGTTAACTCGCATTTTAAAATATAATTTTTTCTCTGTCTCCTGTGTGGTCATCTGGCTTAACCTGCATTTGTTGGTCAATAATGAAAACCAATATGTTTTGATGGGTGAGGGGGTCCAGGCGCACCAGAAATTGATCTGGAATGACATTTGTATCTTCAAAGAAGGCAGTCGCATACATTCCTAAGACCCCCCCCCACCCCTGGTAAGCAGGAAAGGTGAATGAAAGGACACTCTACATTTCCTTACAGATTTAAAAAAGGTGTGATAATTGAAATCTGATGCACTTCACAAGGATAATAAATATAGATTTGTGGCTGGCAAAGTCAGACGTGTGTAACAATACCAAATATGACAAATGCCCGAGTTCCATATGTCAGCAGGGCCGGTGCAAGGGTATTTGGCACCATAGGTGAACCTTCATCTTGCGCCCCCTCCCCCCCCCTCCCACACAGAATTCACTCAGATTTTTATTCTATCTAAGTGAAAAATTAAATTGTTATACCTAATAGATTTTTTCTAACATTCATACACCCCCCCCCTCTCTCCGTTATTCTCTTTTCCCTCTCTCATTTCCACCCCCTCTCTTTGTCATTCTTCCCTTCCCTCTCTCCCTGTCTTTCTCATTCTCCTCTCTCTCCCTGTCAGTTTGCGCACCCTGCTCTAGGGGTTACAGGGAGAGAGTTATAGGGTATTTTATACTCTCATTTGATTTTAAAATATAATTTTTTCTCCCAGCCATTAATGTCACAAGAGATTTAATGAGTGGGAGTTAAGACATACACACAAAGGGTTGGCCTGTCCTTGTGACAGAAGCAAAGTTTCGAGCATAAAAATTATGCATTTGCGGTATGAAAACTAGAATTCAACAGAGGAGTGTTCTCTCCATAACATGCAAATTCTTATATTTCCATATGACGACCCCTGGAGGAGTCTAGCAGGTGGTTACGTATTTAGGCGTTATGTACCCTGTTATTAGACCTATCTGCATGTATTATATTGTATGTCTTTGTAACATTCCTTTTCTGTAAAACAAGCACTGTACCACTTTTCCTATATTAAATCTAAAATGTAATAAGCACCGTCTTTGGGCTCTTAACTGAACCTAGTACCTTTTCGAAAAGATTAACCGTATTTTTAGACACATTTTGCTATATTAGGTTTTTGCGTTGTTACCTATTTTTCTAGTAAATGGGACCAGGTAATCCTGAGGGTAAGGCCTGAAATTATTATTGGCAGTGGTGATGGTACCGTATTGAGGTGTGGGGTCACGGTTTTTGGGCACTTGCTGCTCATTTTTAGTGCCCTGCGAGGAGGTAAGTGAGTCACCTGAATAACTGGATGTTTTAGCCCCTGTCACATACAGAAGCCAGGTGCACACAGGTGTGCAGTTCATGACTTGGTCATTGAATGCTGTAGAGGGTTTTTACGATATTAGACTATTCAAGGGGTTGGGTTACTATTGCATCTTAGCAAACCAGCATGGATAATTTACTAAAAACAGAGGTTGCCTTAAAGCGGCTATCCAAGCTCTTTTATTCATTTTTATTTTTTTACCCAAGAATGAAGCAGGTGATCTCCGGAGCCGAACCCCCTTAAATTCAGCTCTGGGCACCCCCTGCTTCCAGAGATACATAGGGCTAGCTCACACTGCCTGCTATGCGACGTGTGCGAGCGCACGTTCGCCAGTCTTTGAGGCTAGTGGATGAGAGTTGTCACACTAGAAACTGCTTGTGGCGACAAAGTACAGCGTTGACGCCGCGACATTTTGCCGCCACAACCCAAATTGAAATTTCGGGCTGCAGCCGCATCACGTGAGCTGATTCTGCCAATAAAGGCCAACCAGCTCCGTGACGAGTTCGTCACGCCCCCACCACACACCCAGTCGCCGTGACCCAACATCGCTGGGCTGCAGGAGCGCGCGGCGGAGGCGTGCACTGAAGCGTGTGGCCTCCGTAGTAGGTGCCGGTATTCGCTCGTCTACCAGATGGTAATTATTAATGTTCTTTTATTTTATTAGTACTTGGTAAGATCTATGTAAAAAAAAAAATAATAATATGTTGCTAGTCTTAATAAAACAGACGAGGTGAAGGGCGTATGAGATACGCTCTTGGCAAAGAATTCACTTCTTGCACACCACAAGTTAAAACATAACGTTTACTAATTAAAATTAAAATATATATCACTGTATACAAATCTGAACATTAATTACAAAATATATTAGTAGGGTGAAGTGGTACTGTCACAAGGTACAATGAATAAATTGTGAGGCTACAGGTGGTAGGTAATTGGAGTAAAATTATACTTCGAAGCTTGAGCGTGAGATAATAAACCTTAATGGGTAAATAGCAATACCGCAGTGTGGGACAGAATGAGCTGGGAGTATATATCGGTATATATATATATATACTCCCAGCTCATTCCAGCTCATATATATATATATATATAGCTGCGGGCAGTGGAAGCTTAGGCATTAATATATTGAATAGATACAAACCACAGATGGGGAGATCATAGAATGCCAGTAACACTCTGCTCTATAACACAGACAGTGTCACAGCCACTGGTGATAATAGACTCAATAGCTGAGACACATGGTAACAACATTATCACACTACATACAATGTAGCTGCAGTGGAAACCTCCGTGGCATCAGTGTACTGAGTGAAACAGCTGCGTGCAGGCAGGGCCACGGGAAGCCCCTGTTAATTGGAGGAGAGTAAAAAAGTAGCCATGCAACAGTGGCAGACTAACGTGGCATTGATGAGCAGTCTTAGGCCGCGTTTATAGTGGCAGGGACGGCGCGCGCGTGCGGCACGAACAACAAACCTCTTTTTTATGAGGCCGCCCGTAGAGCGCGCGCTTTTTGTCTTTGTCTTCTGTCTTTGCCGCGCAACGGCTGGGTCACGTGCGCGGTTCAGCCAATGAGGGTGATCCGCTCACGTGACATCACGACCACGCCTCCCTGTCGCCTCAGACCTCGGTGTAGGTTTCGTGCAAGTGACAGACCTGTGACGTCATGCGCTCCGTCGCGCACACCCACTATAAACGCGGCCTTGGATGGAGACAGAGGCTGCACTATACAATTGCTGACTCAAATATCCTGCTTACTAAACCCTAGAGTGCATTAATCACCCGCCAACTATCCCTACTGCAGAACCGTTGCAGTGTCTGCTGTGTATAGCATAAAGCAAGCTGCCCGACACGCGTTTCTCCAGCAAAGGAGCTTCGTCAGGTTCAGCTTCGTTTTGGCTTAGTCTTAATAAAAACCTAATTTAGAAGATATTCATTAGATATATGCACATAAATAACAGACATATACATATTTCCGACCTCATCATCAATCATCTGCACAGTTCTTCAATGGGAAAAATTGCTGACCGGACGACTGTGTTCATACATTCGGAGGCAGTAAGAAATGTTTGCGTCCACTCGCATGTGTTTCATACACCAAGAAAGACTTGACTGACAATTTCGACATATTAATAGCGCACAAAAGTGGCGCGTACTTGCACTTTAGTATTACATATAATGTGTGCCACAGACAGCGTCCAAACTCCGCCTCTGACGCCACACTTTGGCGTCATTTCTTTGTGACGCACTGCACAACACCTAACAATTGGTTTTACACATTGGTGTATTGTTTGTTTTACGACTAAATCACTTATAGTGATGCTATATACATAGCTCATAGTGGATTTTGGATGGGACTTTTATATGTACATAGCAAACACACAGGTAGTGCCACAATCAAATCAATTCTTTACGTCTATAATAGACTTTGCTAGGTAGTGTAAGAAATCCACTACTGGCTTTGACTATTGCCTTGCAGACCTGTGCAGTTGCAAGCTTCCTCTGGCAATCTATGGCACAGGTGCTGCCTCTCATTGCAGCTTCTGCCCTGTGTTCTTTCATTGGAGGAATTCTCACACACCCTCCTCCTGTGATTGGATCTCCGCCCTTTATATTCTAGGCGTCGGCACTGAACCAGGGCCGAGCATAACTATTCCTACCTCTATGTTACTGTCTCTGCCACAAACCACCCCAGGCCTCTCTCCTAGCGTTCTTACCTTCCAAGTTCCTGAGTATCCAGAGGCCTGGTCCTGGACGTCTGTGCTGAAGCGTTGTTGCCAGCACTGGCTTGCTGCTATCTCCTTGCAGTGGCCTACCCTGGACGTCTGTGCTGAAGTGTTGATGCCAGCACTGGTAACTGCTGCATTCCCTCCTAGCAGTGGCTACCCTTCCTTTCCTGCGGCCTGCTGCGATCCTCTTGCAGTGGCC
>CM071574.1:5566372-5615609 GCA_036426205.1 Ascaphus truei
ATTTTAATGTTTTAAAGTGCATTTCTGTATCTCCAGTTCTGGGGGTCACAGAGAGTTGATATTTGGCCAATATGTGGAGTCACTGTAGGCATAAAAAACTGGCAAATTTCGACCCACTGAGCCCACCAGAATGGAACTTATTAATATGTGTAGATATTAAAGAGTATATGTATGGTATTTTGGATCTGCTCTGAAAAATGCAGACTCCATCTGCTATGCTAAATAGGTCAGGAAGGGCAGCCGGATGATTGAGCCTAAGTACTAATCAACAGACTCTGCCACTCTAATTGTTACCTGAGGGTGGAGAATCATCAACCTGGAGTGGTTTGTAAGTGTTATGTCTACACCTACAAACAATGCAGATACTTCATTTGGTAGACTGGTCGTTGCCCCTGATTTAATTATGGGGCTACCCATAGAGTCCCAGTACACATGGGCTAATTAGCTGGGGGGCAGGGGTTAATCTGTGTCTCCACATTAGGGATTGGATACAGATAATTGTTCACCAATAGTCTGTATTCAATGTTAAGAATAGGGTTACACAGGTATATAAACTGTGTCAACCCTACAGTTTTTAGTTGTGCTTCTGATTCCACCTGGAATGTCACCGGATTGCTGGAGAATTGCTAGCTGATACTTCTCCATCCCCCAACCCTAAGTAAGTGTTACCTTCTTGTCTGTTAATTGTACTATATTGCTGTGTTCACCTTTTTTAAGGAATAAATATATTGTATTATATCTAAGCCTCGTTCAGTTCAACCCAGATATTTGGTGTTCATTATATCTTGTCATAAGTTACTGTGACAATACCTCTCCCAGAGATAACAGGGACACATACCTCTCCCAGAGATACCAGGGACATACCTCTCCCAGAAACCAGGGACACATACCTCTCCCAGAGATATCAGGAACACATACCTCTCCTAGAGATACCAGGGACACATACCTCTCACAGATATCAGGAACACATACCTCTCCCAGAGATATCAGGAACACATACCTCTCCCAGAGATATCAGGAACACATACCTCTCCCAGAGATATCAGGAACACGTACCTCTCCCAGAGATATCAGGAACACATACCTCTCCTAGAGATACCAGGAACACATACCTCTCCTAGAGATACCAGGAACACATACCTCTCCCAGAGATACCAGGAACACATACCTCTCCCAGATACCAGGAACACATACCTCTCCCAGAGATATCAGGAACACAAACCTCTCCCAGAGATATCAGGAACACATACCTCTCCCAGAGATACCAGGAACACATACCTCTCCCAGATACCAGGAACACATACCTCTCCCAGAGATATCAGGAACACAAACCTCTCCCAGAGATATCAGGAACACAAACCTCTCCCAGAGATACCAGGAACACATACCTCTCCTAGAGATACCAGGAACACAAACCTCTCCCAGAGATATCAGGAACACAAACCTCTCCCAGATATACCAGGGACACATACCTCTTATTAAAGAATGTATTATACCCCGTGGTCATTAAGATTTTAATAGGGTTCATTTCTACTATACCATATATAATTTTCTGTTTGCATAAGTCACGTAGACCCCTGAATACAGGTTGTGTTTGATATTGGTTGTTATTAGGACTGGCCCCTTTTGAATATACACACACTCAAAGAGCCACGGTGCTGGTCACCTAGCTCTGGAGCGGTGAAGGTTCACCAATTATCCCAGCTCGGATTGTCTCTCATACGCCTACAATACTGCAAGTAGATTCCCACGGTGCTGTGATCTTATTCTAGGTCAGCCCCTACAATGTGTTTAATACTCCTTGTTAAGGTACTGGTCTCAAATACACATATCCTGTATAGTGGTCAACTCGAGTCCTCTAGGGCAGGGAAGCGCAATCTTCTTTCCCTGCGCCCCCCTGCCATCTGTCCCCCTCTCACCTTGCTTCAGACGTCCTGGCGTCACGTGACGTCACATGACGCGTTGCCATGGCGACGCGTGACCAGGAGCATCTGAAACAAGGTAAATAGAAGTTTACAGAGGCCCTGCAGCTCCCCCGGCATTAATTTAAATGCATTCGGAAGCGTGCGGGGGTCTCTGTAAACCCCCCGCCCCCCGCAGTGAGTCTTGCGCCCCCACCTTGCGCACCGCTGCTTTATGGCCACCAACAGGTCAGGTTTTCAGGATATCCTAGCTTCAGCACAGGTGGCTCAATCAGTGGCTCAGTCGAACCCTGCATGTCTCATCCTCACAGTTGATTGGCTGGCTCTCCCATGCAAGTGAGGGCAGTGGCTGGAATTGAAGCTTCATTGGATCCTACTGCCATATTCTCCCAGCCAATGGGGAGTTTAAGAGGGCATTTAAAGATGGCTGCGTCCATGATGGTTTTTCTTAACGATTATATCCACATTCATGAGATGGAGAGAAAGAAATGTTTTAGGGTGGGAGAGTGAGTGAATGAGAGAAAGTGTGAATGAGTGAGATCGAATGAGTGAGACTGAAGGAGTTTGAATGAATTAGAGAGTGAGTGAGAGTGTGAATGAATTAGAGAGAGTGAGTCTGAGAGTGAATGTGAATGAATTAGAGAGAGTGAGTCTGAGAGTGAGTGAGGTTGAATTAGAGAGATTGAGTTTGTTAGTGTGAATGAATTAGAGAGTGAGTGTGATTGAATTAGAGAGTGAATCTGAGAGTGAGTGTGAATGAATTAGAGTGAGTGGATAAATTAGAGACAGTGAGTCTGCGAGTGAGTGTGCATGAATTAGTGAGTGAGAGTGTGAATGAATTAGAGAGTGAGTCTGATAGTGAGTGTGAATGAATTAGAGAGTGAGTGTGAATGAATAAGAGAGAGTGAGTCTGAGAGTGAATGAATTAGAGAGTGGGTCTGAGTGAGTGTGAGTGAATTAGAGAGTGAGAGTGGATGAATTAGAGAGAGTGAGTCTGAGAGTGAGTGAGATTGAATTAGAGAGTGAGGTTGAATTAGAGTGAGAGTATTATTATGTGGGAATAACATGAGACCTGTAGCTGCAGCAGTCAGTCTGCCCCCAGAGGACGATGGGGGCATCGCCGCTTTAACGGGGCCCCTTGAAACCGCCCCTGGGTTCCATGTTTGTAGCAGGAATTGAGAAGCGAAGAACTCCATGTTGTAACAAAGTTTCCAGCAATCGCCCCCTTTTCTTTGCTTTTTCTTTATTTCCCCCCTTCCCCTCTCCTCCTTCTCTCCCCTCCTTTCCCATGCCCCCCGCCCTCTCCCCACCCCCCCACTCTTCCTCCCGCTGGGCTTGGGGTCTGAGAAAGAAGTGAGGTGGCTGCAGCGGCGGCAGGGCAGGGGTCTCCGGGGGTGATGGACAACCCGTCCATATTCACCCAGGTCAGCAAGGAAGACGTGAACACCCCCCTGCAAGAGAAAGGTAAGGAGGGGGAACCACCAGCCCCCCCCCCCCAAACCCCCCCCCCCCCCCCGGATCTGATCCTGCACATGGGGACTGTGACATGTGGCTCTCGGTGCCCGATCCTATCACCGCCTTCTGTAGTCACACTGTCCCCTTCTTCTGATCCTATCACTAGTGGGGTCCTCTCGGTGCCACACAGGGGGCTGCAACGTGTTGCTGTGCGACAGCATTGCAAGGGTTAATGTTGGGAAGGTGGGGTGACAGTTTGCCTGTAGTGCCCATAAGAGGGGGCGGGACACTGGGCCAGATGTCCCCCTCCCGCCCCCCGCTTTTTTAGTTTGTAGGTTCCTAATCTCAGGCTATTTAATGAGGAGCGTGTTGCCCTCTCGGAGTAGAACAAGGGGGCAGCAAGAAGCCCACATTGTGGGGGATGTGGGGGTAGTTGGGAGTGGGGTGGCTGGGAGTTGGGTGGAGGATGCGGGGTGGCTGGGAGTTGGGGGGAGGATGCGGGGTGGCTGGGAGTTGGGGGGAGGATGCGGGGTGGCTGGGAGGGGGGGGGAGGAGGGGGTGGAGGATGCGGGGTGGCTGGGAGTTGGGTGGAGGATTTGAGGTGGCTGGGAGTTGGGGGGAGGATGCGGGGTGGCTGGGAGTTGGGGGGAGGATGCTGGCAGTTGGGGGGAGGATGCGGGGTGGCTGGGAGTTGGGGGGAGGATGCGGGGTGGCTGGGAGTTGGGGGGAGGATGCGGGGTGGCTGGGAGTTGGGTGGAGGATTTGGGGTGGCTGGGAGTTGGGGGGAGGATGCGGGGTGGCTGGGAGTTGGGGGGAGGATGCTGGGAGTTGGGTGGAGGATGCGGGGTGGCTGGGAGTTGGGTGGAGGATTTGAGGTGGCTGGGAGTTGGGGGGAGGATGCGGGGTGGCTGGGAGTTGGGGGGAGGATGCGGGGTGGCTGGTAGTTGGGAGGATGCGGGGTGGCTGGGAGTTGGGGGGAGGATGCGGGGTTGGGGGGAGGATGCGGGGTTGAGGGGAGGATGCGGGGTGGGTGAGAGGTTGGGGGGTGGCTGTGAGTTGGGTGGAGGTTGTGGGGTGGCTGGGAGTTGAAGGAAGGATGTGGGGTGGCTGGGAGTTGGGGGGATGTGGGGCGGCTGGGAGTTGGGTGGTAGATGTGGAGTGGCTGGGAGTTGGGGGGACTGGGAGTTGGGGGGACTGGGAGTTGGGGGGAGGATGTGGGGTGTTGGGTGGAGGATATGGGGTTGCTTGGTGTTGGCTGGAGGATGTGGGGTGTTGGGTGGAGGATATGGGGTGACTGGGAGTTGGGTGCAGGATCAGTATCTAGCATAGGGGCTGGAATTGGGGTTGCTATGTTTTTACACACGGTTATGTCTGTTTGTTACTCATTTAGTACTCGCCCCTACCCTATAACATACTTCCTGCAAAAAGATAATGGGGCTTTTTGGAGATACACTGAGTAAGATGCATAGAAGATCGTTTTTACGCATTGCTCCATTTTCTGCGTTCGTTTGCGTGAAATTGTTGGCCAGAAAAGTTTACGCCACATCGGACCTGACGGATATTTTTGACGCACGGAGACACAACTCATTATAATGTTCGCCTCATGTAACCCCCTAATCCCCCAAACTGGCACAGACACACAAGATGAATATGACACAATTTGTCTCATCTTTGCTCTGACACATCACCCCCAAATAAGGCTGCGCACATAGCGCGCACGCGCCACAGCTCACGGAGGCGTGGCCCTGACGTCACCCGGCTGGTTCGCCCTCATTTGTTGAAACGCTCACGTGACTCGGCAGTCGCGCAAAAAAATCGAATGGATTTGTCTCCTCCAAATCCTGTCGCGCTGTTGCGCTTCTGCGCGCTCAGTATGGCCGGATTGCTTCACGCAATGTTTTTGTTCGTGCACTATGGCCGCAGCCTAAGTGTATCGGATGTAAAGGGAAGACCTGCCCTTGAACACTTCCCTATCCCGGAAAATATTTGCTCCCCAAACTCTGTACAGGCATACCCCGCATTAACGTACGCATATATACAGGCATACCCCACATTAACGTACGCAATGGGACCGGAGCATGTATGTAAAGAGAAAATGTACTTAAAGTGAAGCACTACCTTTTCCCACTTATCGATGCACGTACTGTACTGCAATCGTCATATACGTGCAGAACTGATGTAAATAACGCATTTGTAACAGGCTCTATAGTCTCCCCGCTTGCGCACAGCTTCGGTAGAGGTAGGGAGCCGGTATTGCTGTTCAGGACGTGCTGAAAGGCGCATGCGTGAGCTGCCGTTTGCCTATTGGGCGATATGTACTTACTCGCGAGTGTACTTAAAGTGAGTGTACTTAAAGCGGGGTATGCCTGTATATGAAGACAGCTCGCCCCCTTCTGTTTAAATCTCCGTACCTAACAGGGATGGACACATTACTTGGCAATCCTTTATGATAACACCCAGATCCAAAATGGACAAGATATGCAATAAGAGAGGGGCCCCAAACTCCAGTCCTCAAGCCCCCCACAAAAGGTCAGATTTTCAGGATATATCCCTTCATCAGCACAGGTGGCTCAATCAGTCCCTGCTTCAGCACAGGACTTCAACTGAGCCTCTGATTGAGCTCCCTGTGCTGAAGCTGGGATATCCTGAAAACCTGACCTGTTGAGGGGGCTTGAGAACTGGAGTTGAGCCCCCTGCAGTAAGGCACTCCACGCTCACACTGAGGTTTCTTTTATTACGTTTAGAAGTCAGTGTGAGAACCATTTATCGATTTGTTATCCGCCAATAACTTGAATGGCCATTATTGATAATAGCTGCCGCGGTTTTGTGAAGAATCTCTTAGGTTGATTTTAGTGGCAAAAATGGGCATTTTTGTAGTTTGGTAAATAGATATTTCTACAAACCTAGAATTTGACAGCTGATCAGAACCTCTTGGGCCACCTGGTCTGGTCACCTGTCCCTGCGGCTATCGGACTTCCTTCTCCCTCCCTCCCTGATACTGAGAGGTCCGATGGTAAGAGTATTCTGCTCTTGTAATAAGAAGATTTTAAACGTCTTGCCTTTAACACTACAGCACAAATAATATATATCTTTGCATAAAAAGCTGTAGATCCTTCCACTGGTGTGTGTATCTTTATTTATATAGCGCCATTAATGTACATAGCGCTTCACCGCAGTAATACACGTGACAATCGTATAACTAACAAATAACACATAATGGGAAGCGATGCTTCAGACATAAAAGTGACAAGGAGGAAAAGGAGTCCCTGCCCCGAAGAGCTTACAATCTAATTTCGCGGGAACCTTGTGAAGTCCCTCCCCAGAGCTGAAAGTAGCACGGTTTAGTTCCCGGGACCCTCTATTCCCATCCGGTAACAAATAAAATGAGGGGCCGGGGGTGTTGCTAGCTTGAGAAAAAGGACACGTATTTCTGTTGGGCCATATTTATTATGGCTTCCATCTAAGCGGCTTATTCAGTGGAACCTGAGGCAGCGGTTTTGTCTGTTATCGACCGCAAACTCCTCTGGACGTCAGCGAACGTTATTTATATAGCACTGATCATGTACTCTGCACTGTACAACATTACTATAGGAGGCCAATAATGTACATGACAAAGTATGGGATAGACGTGCATGACAACAGGTTAATGACAACATAAGGGTAAAGGAGACCCTCCCCAAAGGGCTTACAATCTAAGTGTTGTGTTGGGAGACTTGCAGACATGGCTGAGTCCATAGAGACTTCAGGCGCGCGGAGGCTGAGGGAAAGCGGGTGCTTTCCTTGGCCTTAGTCCGCACGCCGTCCGGGGGCAGGTCAGTGACGTCACGAAGCAGGTTCGCCCTCATTGGGCGAACCACTCACGTGACCGGCCCATCGCTCCCCTCAACTAAAAAATTTTACGAGCTGCGGAAGCGTGCGCGAGCCCCTGCTAAAGCCGCTCTCATTGCGGCTGCAGGGGCTCACTGGTAAGTGTGAGTGCGGGTCAGCGGGTAAGCGCTGACCATGCCCTCGGCCTAAGGAGTAGAAAGTGCATTATTACATAGAATAAGCCCCTAAATATGTCCCCCACCTGTTCCTTGTGACTGAATCACCGCTTCAGTTCTGCAGCACAGAATACTCGTCTGTAACTGGCACGTTGGAAGCGGCCTCGGGTTTGCTCACCTGTGATTGCTTCTCTGTCACTGCTCCCCCAGGTGTGCTTGTGATGGAATATATAGGTGTTCTTGTGACGTCGGAGTATGTAGGTGTCCTTGTGACGTCGGAATATATAGGTGTCTTTGTGATGTCGGAGTATGTAGGTGTCCTTGTGACGTCGGAGTATATAGGTGTCTTTGTGACGTCGGAGTATGTAGGTGTTCTTGTGACGTCGGAGTATGTAGGTGTCCTTGTGACGTCGGTGTATATAGGTGTCCTTGTGATGTCGGAGTATATAGGTGTCCTTGATCCAGCAGGTTGAATGCTTGCGTCTGTCACATCTCCACGTGGTGGGCTGTGTTGTTGGATAAATATGACTTATTTCGTGTTGATTTGCAGGACCCTTCAGCGTCGGTGTTGCATTATTTGGCGCTGCAATGCACGGCGTGTGTGGGTGTCAGAGAGATGGACACATCACATTAATAAGCACAGGACGCTCGCAGGAGATATCTTATCTCTTAACTCCTTTGCTGCCAGTGAGACTTGCAAAGCGATGGAGGGTGGAAGCTCCAGCCCCCTTCGGGATACATTTTGAGGCATGTTCATGTCCTGTCCAGCCATGTCCCCCAGTCGTAACCCTTCCTATTGTGCCCCAAATGATCTTCCTGTGGTAATGCCTGGCAGCCATATTGATCTATCCCTGAAAGCTTGCTTCTAGGCCTTATCCCAGGAATGGAAATGCCAGAAGGGTGCCAACCCCAGAAAGCGGACCAGCGGTTGCCAGCGGCTCGCGCCCCGTTCCTGCGCCTGTGTACCCGTGGTACCACTCTGACTCCATAGTCCTGCGACGTGAGCGCTAATGCAATGATTAGCCAGCCCTGGCCAATCTTCGGATGTTTATTGAACAAATGTCACCTTAGTGTAGGAAGGAGGTGCGTGTCACTCCCTCATAATGTCATTGATTGTCATTCGGCCCGCCAGGAGTGCTAGCTCTTGTGACGACATCTGGACATTGTGGGACACCCAAGGGGTAAACCAGCAGATCATTCAAAAATCTATTCACGTCTTTAGACTGACTGCGTGCTCTTTTGATTCTTCCTTTAGCGTCTCCTCTGGCTTCCTGTCTTTAATATCCTGTGTAATTAAATCGTTTCTCAGTATGTGCCAAGGTATTTGTGGCGGTATCTTGCTCCCTGTGGGCAGATGTTATCACACTGCTGGATGCTAGTTTGCATCTTTGCTGTAGGACAGGGGTAGCCAACGTCCGTCCTCAAAGGCCATCAACAGGTCAGGTTTTCAGGATATCCCTGCTTCAGCACAGGTGGCTCAATCAGTCACAGCTTCGGCACAGGTGGCTCAATCAGTAGCGCAGTCTTCGACTGCGCCACTGATTGAGCCACCTGTGCTGAAGCAGGGATCTCCTGAAAGCCTGGCCTGTTGGTGGCCCTTGAAGACTGGAGTTGGGGACCCCTGTCCTTTAGGATGTAAGGTGATGGGATGAGAGAATGAATCCGTGTGGTAAGCGACCAAGTCTGTAATGATAGTGTTAGAGACCTGTGTCTGTTCTTTGACAATGATGGGTGTATGTTAGTGCCCTGGATGCCTAAGGGGAGGATTTCTTGGTAACCGAACTGTTGCCAAGCCCAAGTGGAAGAGTAAGGATGTCCCTGCTATGGGATCGCTGGGAGACGGAAACCTCCATGTCATACAGATGCACGGGGAGTAAGAGTGCAGGTCTCCTTCTTCACAGCCCAACCTCCATACAGACACAGCGAAGTCACATCACTGGGCTACACCTGCCCTGCTTGCCTGTGCCGGCTGCCTGCCTGCTGCCTCTAGGTAATAGTCAGTAGGAAAACTGTTGGACGCAGCAGAACATTGACCATACCCAGCAGCACCAGCAGCTTCTAATCATGAGCAGCGATGTAATATGTGGGATCATAAGCCCAGCCCTCACTGGGTTCAATGGGAGCCATTGAACCCAGTGAGGGCTGGATGGAGTTATGGAGTTCTAGGGTCTGTATTGTACTTCTGTACTGTATGTATGAATATGCTTAAATACTAATATATTTTATTTATATATATACACACACACACACACACACACACAACACCACAACACACACACACACACACACACACACACACACACACACACACACACACACGCTGTGCTGAAAGATGTGCAATGCAGCAAGCATGAGCTTATAGGGGTCCATGTCAAAATGGATTTGAAACAAAAAAAAGGCATTGTGTGCTCGTTTGCATGTCATTTCCCAGAATCCCTTGCTGCAGTGGAAGTGCTGTGTGCTAATGGTGAAAGGCGGGGTTGCAGACCTGTCTAAGGCTGAGGCCCCGCATGCTACTGCAGCGCCCGCTGTGGCGGACGCTGCAGGGACGAGAGCCCTCCCCTCAATGGCGCCGGGCCCGCTGCGAGGGGGGGGGCCGCAGCGCTGTGGCGAGAGTTGCTCCTGCTATCAATAGGATTGAGAGCAGGACTCGCGACGGAGCGCTAAGCCACGCCCCCCCGGCGGTTCAGCCAATGAGAGCGAACCTGCCGGGTGACGTCATGGCCGCGCCCCCGTCACTCCCTCGCCACGCTGACCTCCCCCCACCCCTCCCCCCCCCGGTCTCTCTTCCTGCAGCTCACTGCAGACCGGGGATTCGGCTGCGCGCGCCGCCAGTCTCGCGGGCGCGCGTGCAGCGGAGGTACTGGGGCCTCAGCCTAAGACAGCAAATATGGGATATACACACACACAACAAAACTATAAACCAGCACTCTGATAAGAGAGTGTTAGGTGTAAAATAATTCATGGAGTGTGAACCGGGAACAATATAACAGGAAAGATCTGGGAAATGCAATTACTGAAGGAAAATGCCGCTCTAAAAACGGATTGAACCAAATCCGATAAATGAGTAGAGCTAAGAAGCAGAGCGCCCGTGCCAGGGGTATATATAAAAGAGATATACACAGAGTAAAGGGGGGCTGTTTGATGGCTGTTGGATCCCCTTTTCCCCTTCCTGGCGACCAGCACATGCGAGTGATTAACTGTTTTCATCCTGGATCAGCAATGTGGGGTCTCCCTGTATACAGGTTGGAGGCTGAGCTGCGGATATATCCATCACTATCTATACCTGGTCACTGGTGAGATATATCCTAGCCTTATCTATATAGCTATATATCTGTATTTACATATCTCATTACCTCCGTACATAGCTCTGGTGCGACAGGGTACCACTGAACTAACTTTTCTACACCCCTTCTCCTGCCGCAGTTCCCCCCTGTATGTGTGCATACATATTGAATATCCTCTTCAATTAGTCCCGGTAGGCGACTATTGTATTTTTAGTCATTGTTGCTTATTCATGTCTCATTGATATACATATGTGTTTCTTCTATATAGGGATTTGACTGTCCTGTTTTATTAAAATTATCCTATTTGTATATGTACCACTGGCATTTCCGCTGCTCTTTTTTGCTACACACACACACACTCACACTCACACTCACACTCACTCACACACACACACACAGACTCACACAGACTCACAGACTCACACACACACACAGACTCACACACACACACAGACTCACTCACACACACACACACACACACACAGACACACACAGACACAGACTCACACACACAGACACACACACACACACACACACACACACACACCACACCACACACCCACAAACATCACAAAACACACACACTCACACAGACTCACACACTCACACTCACACACACAGACTCACAGACTCACACACACAGACTCACAGACTCACACACACAGACTCACAGACTCACTCAGACAGACTCACAGACTCACAGACTCACTCAGACAGACTCACAGACTCACTCAGACAGACTCACAGACTCACTCAGACAAACTCAGACAGACACACACTCACACACACATGGCACTCCAAGGTTAGACAAATATAAAGTAAAATTTATTACATCATAAGATACGAACAATAAAAAAAATAGAGCGACATTTCAAGGCAAACGGCCCTTTCTGAGGCTGGAAACGTCGCTCTATTTTTTATTGTTTGTATCTTATGATGTAATAAATGTAACTTTATATTCGTCTAACCTTGCAGTGTGCGTGTGTGCGTGCGTGTGTGCGTGCGCGTGCGTGCGTGCGTGTGTGCGTGCGTGTGTGCGCCGTGGGCATTTTCTATTGTTTTGATCCGGAGAGGTGAGCCCGGATCGTCCAGCGAGCACCTATTCTACCTTTAATTTCTCTTCCGGAGAATGGTGGTCTCGTCAGTGTGTATACTGTACATGAATGGGGGGGTCTCACGCGGCAGTGTGTGTATACTGTACATGAATGGGGGGTCTCACGCGGCAGTGTGTTTAAACAAAACTTACTGATGTGTGGGGTCTCACGCGGCTGTGTGTGTTGTACATGAATGGGGGGGTCTCACGCGTGGGCGTTGTGTATACTTGTACACGAAAGGGGGGGCTCACTCAACGCGGCTGTGTGTATACTGTAACATGAATGGGGGGGTCTCAGCCGGCTGTGTGTATACTGTACATGATGGGGGGTCTCACGCGGCAGTGTGTGTATACGTACATGATGGGGGGGGGTCTCACGCGGCAGTGGTGTATACTGTACTATATGGGGGGGTCTCTCACGCGGCAGTGTGTGTATAATGTACCATGAATGGGGGTCTCACGCGGCTGTGTGTATACTGTACATGAATGGGGGGTCTCACGCGGCTGTGTGTAACTGTACAGATAGGGGGGGGTCTCAACGCGGCAGTGTGTGTGTATACTGTACATGAAGGGGGGGTCTCTCACGTCGGCAGTGTGTGTATACTGTACATGAATGGGGGGGTCTCACGCGGCAGTGTGTGTATACTGTACATGAATGGGGGGGTCTCACGCGGCAGTGTGTGTATAATGTACATGAATGGGGGGGTCTCACGCGGCAGTGTGTGTATACTGTACATATGTAGGTGTCACTGATGGGGGCTCTCACTCGGCAGTGTGTGTATACTGTACATGAATGGGGTCTCACGCGGCAGTGTGTGTATACTGTACATGAATGGGGGGGTCTCAACGCGGCAGTGTGTGTATACTGTACATGAATGGGGTCCTCACGCGCGGCAGTGTGTGTATACTGTACATGAATGGGGGCTCTCACGCGGCGTGTGGTGTATATGTACACTAAATGGAGGGGTCTCACGCGGCAGTGCGTGTATAAGTTACATGAATGGGGGGGGTCTCAACGCGGCAGTGTGTGTATACTGTAATGATGGGGCTCCACGCGGCAAGTGTGTATACTGTACATGAATGGGGGGTCTCACGCGGCAGTGTGTGTATACTGTACATGAATGGGGGGTCTCACGCGGCAGTGTGTGTATACTGTACATGAATGGGGGGGTCTCACGCGGCAGTGTGTGTATACTGTACATGAATGGGGGGGTCCACGCGGCGAGTGTGTATACTCCATGAATGGGGGGTTCCACGCGCAGTGGTTATTACTGTACTGAATGGGGGGTCTCAACGGGCATGTGTGTGATACTGTACATGAATGGGGGGGTCTCACGCGGCAGTGTGTGTATACTGTACATGAATGGGGGGGTCTCACGCGGCAGTGTGTGTATACTGTACATGATGGGGGGTCTCACACCGCAGTGTGTGTAAAGTAATGAGGGGGGTCTCACCGGCAGTGTGTGTTACTCATGAATGGGGGGTTCACACGCGGCTGTGTGATAATGTACATGAATGGGGGGTCTCACGCGGCAGTGTGTTAATGTATGAAGGGGGGTCTCCGCGCAGTGTGTGTATACTTCATGAATGGGGGGGTCCTCACGCTGGCAGTGTGTGTATACTGACATAATGGGTGGGTCTCACGCGGCAGTGTTATCACTGCACATGAATGGGGGGGTCTCACGCGGCAGTGTGTGTATACTGTACATGATGGGGGGGTCTCACCGCGGCAGTGTGTGGTACTGTACATGAATGGGGGGGTCTCAGCGCAGTGGTTATACTGTACAAATGGGGGGTTCTCACCGGCAGTGTGTGTATACTGTACATGAATGGGGGGGTCTCACGCGCAGTGGGTGTATACTCTGTACATGATGGGGGGGTCTCACGCGGCGGTGTATCGTATATGGGTGGTCTCACGCGTGTGTTGTATACGTGCACATGAATGGGGGGTCCAGGGCTCTCGCGGCCAGTGTGTGTATATAGCTTACATGAATGGGGGGTCTCACTCGCGGCAGTTGTGTGTATACTGTACATGAATGGGGGGGTCTCACGCGGCTGTGTGTATATGTACTGAATGGGGGGGTCTCACGCGCAGTGTGTGTATAATGTACATGAATGGGGGGTCTCACGCGCTGTGTGTGTTATAATGTACATAGGGGGGGTCTCACTCCATCATCAGCGGCAGTGGCTGTTATACTGTAACATGAATGGGGTCTCTCGCGGCAGTGTGTGTATACTGTACATGAATGGGGGGTCTCACCGTGCTGTGTGCTGTTATTAATGGGGCATGTTGACGGGTTCTTGGGGACCTGGCACGTATCTGTATAGTGCATGCTGGAGACACGTTGCGTTTTTGCCTTAGCTTTTTTGTTCTGCGAGTGGAAGCCCTGGCAGGGGGTGCTATGTGGGTGAAAGTTGTGTGCATTTTGCTGCGCTGCATTGTGTTGTGCTACATTGCGTTATGTTGTTCTGTTCTGCGTGTGGAAGCCCTGGCAGGGGTGCTATGTGAGTGGAAGCCCTGGCAGGGGATGTTTATTTGTATGGAAGGCCCTGGCGAGGGATGCTATGTAGGGTGGAAGCCCTGGCAGGTGTGCTATGTGAGTGGAAGCCCTGGCAGGGGATGCTATGTGAGTGGAAGCCCTGGCAGGGGATGCTATGTGAGGGAAGCCCTGGCAGGGATGCTATGTGAGTGGAAGCCCTGGCAGGGGATGCTATGTGAGTGGACCCGGGAAGGGGATGCTAGGGTGAGTGGAAGCCTGGCAGGGGATCTTTGAGTGGAAGCGCCGGCAGGGATCTAGTAGTGGAAGCTGCAGGGGATGTGAGTGTGGAAGCCCTGGCAGGGAGGCTATGTAGTAGCCCTGGATGTCTATTGAGTGGAAGCCCTATGGCAAGTGGGATGCTATGTGAGTGAGGGCCCTGGCAGGGGATGCTATGTGAGTGGAAGCCCTGGCAGGGGATGCTATGTGAGTGGAAGCCCTGGCAGGGGATGCTATGTGGTTAGGACCCTGGCAGTGGATGCCTTGTGAGTGAGCCCTGCAGGGGATGCTATGTGAGTGGAGCCCTGGCAGGGAGCTATGTAGTAGTGGAAGCCCGGTCAGGGATTCTATGGATAGCTGGAAGGACCTGGTGCAGGGGATGCTATGTGTGAGTGGAGCCCTGGCAGGGGATGCTAGTGAGTGGAGCTGGCATGGGGATGCTATGTGAGTGGAAGCCTGGCAGGGGATGCTATGTGAGTGGAAGCTCGGCAGGGATGCTATGTGAGTGGAACCTGCACGGGCTATGATGAGCCTGGCAGGGGTGCTATGTGTGGAAGCCCTGACCGGGATGCTAGTGAGTTGGAAGCCCTGGCAGGGATGATATGTGAGTGAAGCCCTGGCGGGGCTATTGTGAGAAGCCCTGGCAAGGGGGTCTTGTGAGTGAAGCCCTGGCAGGGGATGCATGTGAGTGGAAGCCCTGGCAGGGGATGCTAGTGTGGTGGAGCCGGCAGGGGATGCTATGTGATGTGAAAGCCCTGGCGTGGATTGCATGTGTAGTGGAAGCCCTGGCAGGGGGTGCTATGTGAGTGGAACCCTGGCAGGGGATCTATGTGAGTGAAGCCCTGGCAGGGTTCTATGTGAGGCAGCCGGCGGGATGCTATGGTGAGTGGACCCTGGCGGGGATGCTATGTGAGTGGAAGCCCTGGCTGGTGGATGCTATTTGAGTGGAAGCCCGGGTTTTGTGAGCCGAGGGGATGCTATGTGAGTGGAAGCCCTGGCAGGGGATGCTATGTGAGTGGAAGCCCTGGCAGGGGATGCTATGTGAGTGGAAGCCCCTGGCAGGATGACTATGTGATGTGAAGCCCTGGCAGGGGGTGCTATGTGAGTGGAAGCCCTGGCAGGGGATGCTATGTGAGTGGAAGCCCTGGCAGGGGGTGCTATGTGAGTGGAAGCCCTGGCAGGGGATGCTAGATGGAGCCCGGCGGGATGCTATGAGTGAAGCCCTGGCAGGGATGCTATGTGAGTGGAAGCCCTGGCAGGGTGCTATGTGAGTGGAAGCCCTGGCAGGGGATGCTATGTGATGGAGCCCTGGCAAGGGTAGTATGTAGTGGGAAGCCCTGGCAGGGGATGCTAATGCTAGTTGGAAGCCCTGGCAGGGGATGCTAGTGTAGTGGAAGCCCTGGGGGTGCTATGGATGAGCCCTTGCGGGGTGCTAGTGAGTGGAAGCCTGGCAGGGGATGCTATGTGAGTGGAAGCCCTGGCAGGGATGCTATGTGAGTGGAAGCCCTGGCAGGGTGCTATGTGAGTGGAAGCCCTGGCAGGGGATGCTATGTGAGGAACCCTGGCATGGGATGCTATGTGATGAAGCCCTGGCAGGGGATGCTATGTGGTGGAATCCCTGGCAGGGATGCTATTGGTGGAGGGAGTCTATGTGAGTGAAGCCCTGGCAGGGGATGCTAGTGTAGTGGAAGCCCTGGCAGGGGATGCTATGTGAGTGGAAGCCCGGCAGGGATGCTATGTGAGTGGAAGCCCTGGCAGGGGTGCTTTGGTGAGGGAGCCCTGGCAGGGGTCCTATGTGAGTGGAAGCCCTGCAGGGAGTGCTTGTGCAGTGGAAGCCCTGGCAGGGGATGCTATGTGTGGAACCCTGGCAGGGGGCTATGTAGTGGAAGCCTGGCAGGGGTGGCTATGTGAGTGGGGGTGTAAGCCCTGGCAGGTTCTGAGTGAGTGGAAGCCCGGCGGCGTGCTTATGTGATGGGTGGAGCCTGGCAGGTAGTGAAATAGGGAGTGGGGGAACCTGAGGTGCTATGTGAGTGGAAGCCCTGGCAGGGGTGCTATGTGAGTGGATCCCTGGCAGGGTTGCTATGTGAGGGGGGTGTGAAAGCCCTGCAGGGGGTGCTCTGTGAGTGGAAGCCCTGGCAGGGGTGCTATGTGAGTGGGTTGGAAGCCCGTGCAGGGGGGTGCTATGTGAGTGGGTGAAAGCCTGGCAGGGGGGGTGCTGATGATTCATGTGAGTGGGGTGGAAGCCTGGCATAGGGTGGCTATGTGGTGGAAGCCCTGGCAGGGGTGCTATGTGAGTGGAAGCCCTGGCAGGGGGTGCTATGTGAGTGGGGGTGGAAGCGTGTGCGTTGTTGCTGCCCACACAGGGCCTGATGTGCAGACGATTCTGCGCTGAGGCTGCGCTCTCTGCTCGGGGAGCCGGTGATGAGACCTCACGTCTGTCTTGACCCTGGTTTTCAGCACACCCGCGCCCACGTCCCCGGCACGTTCCCTGCTGCCAGCTTTTTGGAAGTATTTGTCCCCATGTACGGGCTTTGCACCCCCCGCACGGCAGCTCCGCTTCCTCACTGTGCGATGCTGTTAACCCCTTCCTGGCCAGAAGGGTCAGCAACGCATTGCTGATGTGTCACGTGCTGTGTGGCCGTGGTCTCCGTCCTGCTAGTGGCTGTGTTGTGGGGTGGAGATCTCTCACCGTGCTGTGTGGCTGTGCTCTGTGGCTGAGATCTCTCACCGTGCCGTGTGGCCGTGGCTGAGATCTCTCACCGTGCCGTGTGGCCGTGGCTGAGATCTCTCACCGTGCCGTGTGGCCGTGGCTGCTGAGATCTCACCGTGCCGTGTGGCTGAGATGTGTCACGTGCTGTGTGGCCGTGGTCTCCGTCCTGCTAGTGGCTGTGTTGTGGGGTTGAGATTTCTCACCGTGCTGTGTGGCTGTGCTCTGTGGCTGAGATCTCTCACTGTGCTGTGTGGCCGTGGCTGAGATCTCTCACCGTGCCGTGTGGCCGTGGCCTCCGTCCTGCTCTCGGCCGCTGTTCTGTCTGTCGGTTTGCCGAGATACTTTGCTGCCTTCTCCCCTGCGCTCTGGCGCCTTGTACGGATGAGCCGCCAATAAGACCCAATGTGAGGCTGCTCTGTTACACAGCTGCTCAACTCCCGTCCTCAACACCCCCCCACCCGCCCCCCACCAGGTCAGGGTTGTAAGGCTATCCCTGCTTCAGCACAGGTGGCTCATTCTCGAATGACCCACTAATTGAGCCACCTGTGCTGAAGCAGACTATCCCTAATATCTGGCCTGTTGGTGGCCCTTGAGGAGTGGAGCTGAGCAGCATAATAATGTGATCCCTGGCATGTTATTTGAACGAGAGCGTACTTGAGTGAGTGAGCTTTTTATGCGGGGTACAGATATTGTTCCCCTGATTGCGAGCCCCCCACGTGACTGACACACAGGGCACACTTTCCGTCACATGTTATCCTAGAATAACCAAAGTGGCCAGCCACGTAGGAAGTCAGAGTGGCTGACGGGAGTGTGATCACCGAGCAGATTATATCAGTGTATATACTCATTATATGGGGCATTTGCGCTGCCAAACCCCGTGAATCCCACTGCAGCCATAAAGTGCGTTACTTTCAGTGGGAGAATCCCTGTGTGACGGGGAGACGTGCGGATTAACGGCGCTCCGCAAACACGCGCACACATGGAATTGCGGAAGGTAAGCAAACCAAACAATGGGAATTAGTAGGGTTGATGGTAATCACTTGTGCAGTGAACGTGCTGTGGGGTTACTGGCACTTTTGCCGGAGCTGCAGAAAAGCCGGGTGTTTCTCTGCTGAAGCATTTAGAGGAAAAATGCAGGCACACTGTAAAAAATCACAGGATACTTATCAACTGGTGCTCCATATCAGTGCCTTTTCAGTTTGTGTGTTTGCTTGTGTGTGTGTGTGTCACAGATACACACTGACACGCGCACACACACACAGTGGCAGGGCTGCTGACAGGTGAAGAGGGCCCGGGTGATAGATAAGATTGCGTGTGCTACTTGATATGGAGAGGTAAGTCTTGGAGACTGCAGTAAGTGGCCTTTTTGTATAGAGGCTCCTATATTTGCAGCGCTATAAAGATAGGCTGGTGGCTACACAAGGACTTCTCCCCCGAAGAGCTTACCATTAACCGTGTGTAATATACACTGCACTGTGCACAGTGGAATCCCAGACAATGGGGTGTTTGTACGCAATAGAACGCATTGATTCTGCAATCTAATTTGGTACTTGGGCATGGGGGGAGGAACGAGTCGGATTTGAGCCTGGATTCTGTGTGCGGGAGAATTGTCCTGATTAGAACGTGACATCAATCAGATTTATTCAGGATGCCTCAAACTTTTACTAGGAAATTCAGACATCGGGATTATTATGTTTCCAAGAGACCATATGTTACATTTAACAATTGCAGATGTGAATAATGAATGGTAAATAATAGACTGCCTGTAAATATTCTGGGCTTGCCGTGGACGCCAAGTGTGTTTGCTCATACGAGCATTAATTTATATTTTTATATATATATATATATATATATATATATATATATATATATTATTATTTCTTTTTTCTTTTAAGCACACACATATCCGTATGCTAAAAGGACAGCAGCCCAATATTTACTTGAGAGCTATTCTTACAAGTAAACATCACGGAGTTCATGGTGTGGGACGTCCTGTTTTGTTCCAGTGGTTGGCAAACTATTGTAGCGGTGAAGTTTGGGTTTGATAAGGTGACGTATCCTGTTGACGAGTGACACATGGAGGCAGTAAACAGAGACCAGGTGGACAGACGCCTGCTCTCCCACCAGACCAGGGAGTCCAGATGTTGTGACTGGATGGGGAGATATCACAAGGACCTTCCTGATCATGTTAAGGTGAAGAAGCCAGGCTTTCAGGGCCTTCAGTACAAATACAAGCTAATAATAATAATACAAACATAATAGAATACACAGAACTTCCCAATCCTTTTAGCTACCTTACTTTAAAGGGGCAATCCCTTTTAGGACCAAAGGCAACTATTTCCAGTGTCCTGTTTAAGGGGTCTCCTCAGGGTAACTGAGCCCTTTTTTTTTTTACCCAAATCTGACACCTATAAGTATTTATTTGTTAAAGGGAGACTTGGCAGGGGTTTGATTTTCTCTGGCTGCTCCCTCCAGTGTGATGTCACTGTGTTATGATGTCACTCTGTGAGGATGTCACTGTGTGATGATGTCACTGTGATGGGCAAGTGCTTGTCCCCCCTCCTTATCTTTGGGGTCTCTTTGATAAGGACAGGGGGGGGGGGATAAGGGGAAAGCACTTGATTGACAAAAAAAGGTTCCTAATCAGAGGCCCCTAAGAAATATAACTGTCTGACCACTGGGACTGCACCTTTAACCCGTTTGCGCCCAGAAAGGCCAGCAGTGCATTGAACCTCAGGAGTGGATCTGCTTGGTATTCTCCACCCTACACGCGCTGCTTCCTCCCACTGTGTATTCTGGCAGGGCTGCGGAAACCGGATACACCTCCAGCACAGGGGAGGGGGGAGCGAGCGAGAGGCCCATCTCTTATTCCTATCCCGGGCATTCGTGGGAGCAGAGGTGGCAGCTATAACTGGCTACGGGAGGGCAGACACACAGAGACACCTCAGTGGGAGAGGAGGCCGCCGCTTCGAAAGGGGACCACAGGAACTCGTAACCCGGGCTGTTGACAGCGGCATTGCTATGGCACAGGGGCGGCTAGCTCCAGTCCTCAAGGGCCTCCAACAGGTCAGGTTTTCAGGATATCTCTGCTTCAGCACAGGTCTTTCACTGAGCCTCTGGTTGAGCCATCTGTGCTGAAGCAGGAATGGATTGAGCCCCTTTGTTGAAGCAGGGACTGATTAAGCCACCTCTGTTAAAGCAGAGAGATCCTGAAAACCTGACCTGTTGGTGTCCCTTGAGGACTGGCGTTGGCCCACATTGCCCTGCCAGTGATATGATACTACAGATCACCCGCTGTGCCAGGAACACCGTGCTGGGTAAAACTCAACCGATTCATCACACGCTGCATGTTCTGTTTGTATTTAGTAAAAACATTGCTAAAACACACACACACACTATTTTGCTGGGACACCTAAAAGATGGCCGCCATTACGGTTTCATTAGCATTGCAACAATCTCTGCTATTTGGGGAATTATTTTGCCCGTCTTGTTTGTTGCTGACTGCAAGATGATTAAAGGGGCAGAGTTGGGTAAACCCGGGTCCGGTTTGATGGCGGTTCCGTCGCTGCCCCTGCACCGAGCCCTGCGGTTACAGAGGCCCCGCGCTCTTCCCACAACAATAAAAATGATCGCCGGGGAAGAGCGCGGAGCCTCTTACTATGTCCGGCGGCATCGCCTCCTGTGGCTTCTCGTTGTTATGGCGGCCCAACATCACATCGGGTCGCGTTGTCATGCCAAAGTGGCGCAGTGTTGCCATGACGCCATGTAACATAACTACCGATTGGTCAAATAAAAGGTTTCATACCCCCTAGTCCCTCTCCCTCCTTTGGGTTTGCCAACTCTTTGCAGGCTCTGATTTGTTTAACTCTTTGAGTGCCACGGCCCCCGCCAGCACTCGCGGTCTCGGACGCGCCATTGCGCCACTTCCCATAAGCTTGCCTTCAGCTCAGGACGCCGTCTCCCCTACAAATAACGGAGCAAGTGGAAGATGGCGTCGATGCTAAGTCCCTGGGGTGGCCGCGCCGTGATGTAGCTGCTATGTCCTGAGCCGGCGAAGGGTTAAGGAAGCCGGTTAGACTTTGGAACCACGGGTTGTGTATTTGGCTGGGATTGCACCGTGTCGATGCTACCATATCCCCGCTTGTCTCTGTATTCAGTGTCCTTCTGGGTAACTGTCAGGGAGCAAACAAACACTGCCTGAAACTTTGGCCTCTTTGCTATAACATGGGCATATAGCGGCTCTTTAATAATTAACCCTGTGCAGTTCTGCCTGTGCTGGTAACCGTCTGCCACGGGGAATGGATCGGGGGCCCTCGGTAAAATGGCAATACAAGGTAACGTCAATGGGTAAATGGCTACACGAGGCAAAGGGTAGATCCTGACCTGAGGAGCTTACATTCATATGAAAGAGCCAGCCACACGTTCCCAAACTAATCGCTGTTCTGCTGACCTGGTAACAATGTTGGTTCTAAGGATTGTCCCTGGATCTGATGATGATGAGTTCTGTTGGCACTCTCTGGCTGCAAGAATCCGCTGCAGCTGAAATATCTGCCATATTGTTCTATCCCAGGCAGGGAAAATGCGTCTTGCGAAGGTGTAGGAAAGTTTAGTAAAGGGGGTGCCCTTCCAGAAGGTAAGGAAAACAGGTGTTTCATAGATTAGGCAGGGGGTGCTCAACATCGGTCCTCAAGGGCCAAAACAGGTCAGGTTTTGAGGATATCTCTGCTTCTGCATAGGTGGCTTAATCCGTCCCTGCTTCAGCACAGATGGCTTAATCTGTGCCTGCTGAAGCTGGGATATCCTGAAAACCTGACCTGTTGGGGGGGGTCTTGAGGACTGGAGTTGAGCACCCCTGGATTAGAAGAAATGAAATGTTTATGCAAAACGAGATGAAGTGTAGAAAGAAAACAACGAAACGTAACGACTTGTCTGAGAATCTCTTTGTTATCACGCGCTTTCATCGGCAAACACTTGGTAACTAGAACGTATTTGCGTTTCATTTCCAGAGCAAGCAGCGACTCTGCATTTACAGAGACACTGTTATACCTTGTACGGTAATTCTGCGCTCGTTAGTTGTATATAGTTTTACACATCATTTCACCAATTACCTGTTTCTTCTATTATTAGGTACATTGTGGTGACACCCGCCACTTGTTTCTTATAATAAGAAGAATAGCATGTTCTTGTATAGCGCTGCTAGTTATACGTAGCGCTTTACAGAGACATTTTGCAGGCACAGGTCCCTGCCCCGTGGAGCTTACAATCCATGTTTCTGGTGCCTGAGGCACAGGGAGATAAAGTGACTTGCCCAAGGTCACAGGGAGCCGACACCGGGAATTGAATCAGTGTTCCCCTGCTCAGTGCCAGTCATTGTCTTTGCCGCTCCTTCTCAGTGAGTAAAGGCACTGACTCTGGCACTGACTCTGGCACTGACTCTGGCACTGAGTTTGAAGCAGGGGAACCTGGTTCAATTCTCCTTCTTCTTGAAGTTGTGTGTGTGTGTGCTGGGCTCTGGCTGCTTGGAGTTGTGGTGTGTGCTGGGCTCTGGCTGCTTGGAGTTGTGTTTGTGTGTTGGGCTCTGACTGCTTGGAGTTGTGTGTGTGTGTGTGTGTGTGTGCTGGGCTCTGGTTGCTTGGAGTTGTGTTTGTGTGCCTGGCTCTGGCAGCTTGGAGTTGTGTGTGTGTGTGCCGGGCTCTGGCTGCTTGGAGTTGTGTGTGTGTGTGCTGGGCTCTGGCTGTTTGGAGTTGTGTGTGTGTGTGTGTGTTTGTGTGTTGGGCTCTGACTGCTTGGAGTTGTGTGTGTGTGTGTGTGTGTGTGTGTGTGTTGGGCTCTGGCAGCACTGGGATTAATGAGGCTGTAGCACAGATATGAAGCTGTTTGCTGTTTGCTTGTCGATATGCCCCAGCAGCCAGGCCAGGCCTTCGGGCCTTAGCTCTCGTTGACTTGAGCCATTACTGGCTGGTTAAACATTAGCTCGTGTTGCAATAACATTCTGGGGAGGGTTTGTTTTGAGTTTTCCAAATGAGTGTCTCTCGCAGGTCTGAACTCGAGGGACCCGAATTCCAGGCCCCGTATAGATCTACCCGTATATATATGGGATCCAGTTTACATGCCGCCCCGGGCGATTCCTTGAAGAATAACCCTCTTTCTGCAGTGTTGCGGTGTTATCTATACATACACACATACATACATACATGCGCGCTGACACACACACTCACCCACTGACATACATACACACTCGCTTAGCTACTGGTCCTGCCAGTTCAGGGACTTCCAGGGACTCGGCATCTCCCTCCTCTGGTCGGGCGGAAGTTAGATCCCGATCGCCCTATATGGCAAACCAGTGTTTACATCGATGCAGAATGTCGTTTTTGCTCATGATGTTTTTATGTACTTCTTCCACCCAGTTAGATTGTGAGCTTTCCTGCCTAGGGTTGTGTTATGTCTGACTTGTACACAGACGCCACAATCACACACTATTTACCTGTATACCTTATGCTTGAGGAAACATTTCCGATTCCAGAATTTTAAATAAGTTTTTAAAGATGGCGGTCGTATGGCCGACCCAAATTCCCTATGGTTGTTAATCGTTTATTTTAACCTAATGCCCTTTCCAACGCTATTTTTTAATTATTTATTTAAGGCTGAGGCTCCGTGTAGGAGATCTAAACAGTTTAAATATGAAGTGTCTGGGAAGTTAAAATGGAGCTCTCCCCAGGGCCCAGTGCTGGCTGAAGCTTACCATGGTAACGTTGGAAGCCAGAGAATTTGAAAAGCTGCTTTTTTTAAAGCTAAAAAATATTGACGTTTTTTTTTTCTCAAGAGGCAAGACATGCTTGTGGGGCAAAATACTAACATTATGTGAGTTACATTCATATATAGGCATACCCCGGTTTAAGGACACTCACTTTAAGTACACTCACGAGTAAGGACATAATCGCCCAATAGGCAAACGGCAGCTCACGCATGCGCCTGTCAGCACGTCCTGAACAGCAATACCGGCTCCCTACCTGTACCGAAGCTGTGGGCAAGCGGGGAGACTATAGAGCCTGTTACAAATGCATTATTTACATCAGTTATGCACGTATATGACGATTGCAGTACAGTACATGCACCGATAAGAAGAAAAAAGGTAGTGCTTCACTTTAAGTACATTTTCGCTTTACATACATGCTCCAGTCCCATTGCGTACATTAATGCGGGGTATGCCTGTTCTGTAGGCTCGGCGGAGGGGGGTGCAGCTTTAAATTCATAGGTGCTTATTATTATTACCGTGCAGAATGGACTGTGTGAGCGGTAAATGGCAATATCGCTCACACACATCTCCCGGTGTTCTTCTGTTCTTTTTTTTTTTTAACATAATTTTTTATTGTCAACTTGGGATACAGAAGGGAAAAAGGGTAGGGAGAGTTGTTAAGCATGACAGTACATGTGACATTAATTTTTTTTACATATGGAGCTCACCTTACTAAACGTTCATAATCACAGCGCTGATAAAAATCGTATAGGTCAGTCCCTCAGGGGACGGGGGGGGGAGGACATCCATAGGGGTAAAACACAACAACTAACGTGGGAAGGGGGGGGAAATTATCACCGTATTCTCGGAAGTACATCTCGGCATCACGTCCCATTCCTATCTCTTGGCCCTTCTCGCCGCTTAGTTCCTCTCAAAGCCCCAGATCCGTTTTTACAGCATTTCTAGCTCCGGGTCAGGACCAGTGTCCCCCTCCTGTGATAGCCACGGCTCCCACACACGAGCAAATGTATGAGATTTCTCTCTTGGGTATGCCGGGATCCGCTGCATTTCCAGGGTACGCCATGTCCTGCGTTTGACGGATAGTAATCCTGGGACAGCCTGCTTGTTCCAACACGCAGCAGTAGAGCACCTAGTGGCCAGCAGGATATGTAGCATTCATTTGTATCTGTGCCTGGCTACGTTGGGAGGGGGTCTGCCTAATAGCGCTAGCCATGGGTCAGGGGCCATCGTTGCGCCTCCTAAGGAGTTGGTGAGGTTGAACATTTGCCGCCATAGGGGGGTCAGAACTGGACAGGACCACCAGATGTTTAAGAGGGATCCCCTCTGCCCACAGCCCCGGGAACATAAGGGGGATATACTGCTATTTATAGCATGCAGTCTGGTTGGTGTAAGGTACCAGCGACACAGCATCTTATAGGCATTTTCTTTTATGGTCGTTCATATGGAGCTGGACGCTGCCGCCTCACACATATCGGACCATACTTCCGTCTCCAGGACCTCCCCCATCTCCTCTTCCCATCGCTGCATATCAACAGTCTTTATAGTGAAATCCACATCTAGCAGAAGCCGATAGATGGTTGATATTAAACCCCTGCCCAAATATCTTGAGGTATACACCCCTGTATAGCCTTTCGAAATAGGTTTCAGCCGCCGGAGGTGTCCGTGTGTTTTTGTTGTGATAAAATGTTTTGTCTGGAGATATCTGAACACCTCTGGATCGTGGACCCGTGGATCGGCCTTTTCTTGATGCTCCAGGAAACCCTTAATTTTGTAATCAGATATCATGTGCTTGATCCTCGCCATGCCCCCTCTTTTTTCCAAGCTGCAAACCCGCCTTCCTCCAACCCCGGGGAAAATTGGGGGTTATTGAAGAGCGGGATCATGCAGCTAGAGTTTTCCCCGTATTCTGTTAAAGAGACTTCGCACGTGCAAACTGTGTGAAAAGTGCTATTTAGGTGGCGATTTGTATTTAAATCTGCACGAGATGCAAATGTTAGTACGGAGGTGGGGGAGTCTCGCCGGATGAAGTATTTCCCCTAGTACGCACGGATCACTATTGTTTTACAGCTGTGGGAATGTGTGTAGATCAGGTGTAACCAGGTCAGGGTTTCAGGATATCCCTGCTTCAGCACAGGTGCTCAGTCTGACTGCAGGGATATCCTGAAAACCTGACCTGTTGGTTGTCCTTGAGGACGGGAGTTGGCTACTCCTGGTATAGATAATTCCTGTCAGGGTTGGTACTCTCTATATGTCTCGAGAGTGAGAGCCGCTCCTTATAGGGCCGCGTGTATAGTGGCGGGGACGGCGCACGCGCGCCACGAACAACAAACCTCTTGTGTATGAGGCCGCCCGTAGAGCGCGCGGTTCTGGAGACGGAACTATTTTGTCTTTGCCACGCGACGGTCGGGTCACGTGCGCAGTCCAGCCAATGAGGGCAGAAATCGCTCGAGTGACAGGCGCGTGCCGCTAGAAGCGCGGCCTGATACCAAACGCTGGTTACAGTCTTCAATTTGTGGCTAGAACCAAATTGTGTCGCTGCACAAACAAGCCAACTTTAACACAAAGCGTGCGTACAAAGAAGCCAACTTTAACACAAAGCGTGCGTGCAAACAAGCCAACTTTGACACAAAGCGTGCGTGCAAACAAGCCAACTTTAACACAACACGTGCGTGCAAACAAGCCAACTTTAACACAAAACGTGCGTGCAAACAAGCCAACTTTAACACAACACGTGCGTGCAAACAAGCCAACTTTAACACAACACGTGCGTGCAAACAAGCCAACTTTAACACAAAACGTGTGCGTGCAAACAAGCCAACTTAACACAACAAGTGGTGCAAACAAGCCAACTTTAACAAACACGTGCGTGCAAACAAGCCAACTTTAACACAAAAGTGCGTGCAAAACAAGCAAACTTTAACACAACACGTGCATGCAAACAAGCCAACTTTAACACAACACGTGCGTGCAAACACGTTCTCTTTGTTGGTAGGGATCTGCATATATAATTCCCTTTTAAACATAGCAAGAACTCCTCATTTTTATCACGACTAACCCTTAAAGCTGCAGTTCAGTCTATATCCTGCATGTGTGTTTTTTTTTAATAAATCAGTTCTGGTAGTAGAAATAATACTTTTAGCATTTTCTGTTTAAAAAAAAACAACTTTGAAAGACCAATTTTTTGTATCTATTTAACCAGCCATTTGCTAAGGCACTGCCCCTTCATGTCCTGTCACAACCCAGGCACCCCCTTTGTCAGCACTGCCCTCCCCCTCTCTCTAAACGTGCACTAGCATCTGGTCACATGATCTTCCTCATAGAGTACATTCAAGGAGCTAAGGAGAAAAGGGATCAGCCATGCATAGCAGCTCGGATAGGCGATTTCAAACTTAACAGTGTTTATTCCATTCATTGCACGGTATATAATGTAAATTGTATAATTCCATTATAGCAAACGTGTATATGTGAATATTATTTAGAGTATAGTATGTTACTGAAATGTGGAGTGAGTGTGTAGGTAATAACACAAAACACTCCATGCATATTATATATATATATATATATAATATAGATATATAATATATAAATATATATATATATATATATAATTATATATGTATGTATCATGTGAAGTTATGTGAGTAAAAAAGTGACAAAAAACCCTCCATAGCAAGGCAAATAGCAAATGGAAATATTACTGTAGCTGCATTTGTATGAATATATATATTTATATACACAACACTTCAAATACGGATAGTGATTCACGTAAATGATATATTATTCACTTCTGGGAGTATAAGAGTGACTGTCCTGTTGTTCCTTTTTTTGTATCCATCATTGAATGGTATGCACCCTTCTTACGTTTATTTATACTAGATGAGAGACCCGGTTGCCCGGGATGTAATATTCCCGTCCTCCTCTCTCCTCCCCCCTCCCCCTCTCTCTGTTTGTCCCAATTCACATCAATCCAGTTCCCCCCTCCCTCCTTTACAGCTTCATGCAGTGTGTGGCCGTCAGTCATTGTGTGTGCGTCGTCAGTCAGTGTGTGCGCGAGCGTCAGTGAGTCTGACACAGAAACACAAACACCACACAGACTGACTGACCACACACACACACAGTCAGTGTGTGCCTCAGTCAGTCGTGTGTGTGCGGGCAGTCAGTCAGTCATTCAGTCAGTGTGTGTGTGTGGGGGTGTGCGCGCGCGTCAGTCAGTAAGTGTGTGTGTGTGTGTGTGTGTGTGTGTGTGCGAGTCAGTCAGTGTGTGTGTGTGTCTGTGCTGTGTGTGTGTGTGTGTGTGTCAGTGTATGTGTGTGTTGTGTGTGTGTGTAGTGTGTGTGTGTACCATTCATTGTGGTGTGCGCGCGCAGACGTCAGTTGGTGTGTGTGCGCGTGGGGTGTGGGGGTGTGCGGCGTTGCTCGTCAGTCAGTGTGTGGGTGTGTGTCAGTCAGTGTGTGTGTGTGTGTGTGTCAGTGGGTGTGTGTCAGTGTGTGTGTTTGTTTGTGTCAGTGTGTGTCAGTGTGTGTGTGTGTGTGTGCAGCAGTCAGTGTGTGTGTTTGTGCAGCAGTCAGTGTGTGTGTGTGTGCAGCAGTCAGTTGGGTGTTGTGGTGTGTGTGAAGCAGTCAGTGGTGTGTGTGCCAGTCAGTCGTTGGTGTGTGTGCGCGCGTCAGTTGTGTGTGTGTGCTGTGGCTGTGAGGGGTTGTGTGCATGCGGTGTGAGGGGTTGTGTGCGTGCGTCAGGATGTATGTGTGTGTGTCAGTCAGTGCGTCAATCAGTCAGTGTGTGTGTGTGTGTGTGTGTGTGTGTGGTGTGGTCAGTAGTCAGTGTGTGCGTGTGCGTCAGTGTGCGTGTGTGTGCGTCAGTCAGGGTGTGTGCGTGCGGCTTCCAGTGGGTGGTGCGGCTTGTCAGGGTTTGTGTGCGTGCGCAGTCAGGGTTTGTGTGCGTGCAGGCCGGGGTGTGTGCGTGCGTTCAGTCAGGGTGGTGTGCGTGCGTCGTCAGGGTCTGTGCGTGCGTCACTCAGGGTGTGTGTGAGTGCGGTCAGTCAGGGCTGGTGAGTGCCGTCAGTCAGGGTGTGTGCGTGCGTCAGTCAGGTGTGTGCGTGCGTCAGTCAGGGTGTGTGGTGCGTCAGTCAGGGTGTGTGGTGCGTCAGTCAGGGGGTGGTGGCAGTCAAAGGGCAGGCGTGGGGGGGGGTGGGATGGAGGTGCAGTGGGTAGGGGGGTGGGGGGTGAAGGGCAGGGGTAGGGGTGGGGGAAGGTCAGGGTTAGGGGGGGTGAAGAGCAGGGGTAGTAGGAGGGGTGAAGGGCAGGGGTAGAGGGGGGTGAAGGGCAGGGTAGGGGGGGGAGCAGGGGTAGGGGGGGTGAAGGGCAGGGGTAGGGGGGGGTGAAGGGCAGGGGTAGGGGGGGAGAGGGCAGGGGTAGGGGGGTGACAGGGCAGGGGTAGGGGGGGTGAAGGGCAGGGTAGGGGGGGAGAAGGGCAGGGTAGGGGGGGTGAAGGAAGGGTAGGGGGGGGGGGGGGGGGTGTGAAAGTGTGAAAGTGAGGCACAAATTGTTGGAGGAGTAAAATGTCCCACCACACACACACACACACACACACACACACACACACACACACACACACACACACACACACACACACACACACACACACACACACAACGGGAGTGAGAGGTGGTGGAGAGTGGGACTGGCGCAGATCCGAGGCTGCTTGGCCCCCCAGCGGCTGGGAGTTGGCGGCCGGGGGGGTAAGGGAGCGGGCGGGGGGGGGGGAGGAGCGGGCGGGGGGGGGAAGGGAGAGGCGAGGGGGTAAGGGAGCTTGCGGCGGCTGGGGTAGGGGGCCGCGCTTACCCCCTTTGTGAGGTGTTGTATGATATAGATATATAGGCACACGCACGCATAACATGCGCACGCGCAAACATACACGTGCACACGCACACATACATGCAACAGTATAACATGGCACACCAACATACACACATACATGCGCACAGCACACAACATGGCGCACACAGCCCACACAAACATGCGCACAGCACACATAAACATGCACACACGTATACATTGCGACTAAACATGGCAAAGCCACATATATACACCACACAAACATGCACCAACGTATACATGACGTACACGCACACATATACATGCGCATATGCACACGCACACAAACATGCACACACGCACACAAACATGCGCACACGCACACATAAACATGCGACAGCACAATAACACATGCGCACACGCACACATAAACAGCGCACACGCACACATATACACTGTGTGTGCGCATGTTTTTGTGCGTATATATTTATGTTAATTTTTTGACGAGGAAGTGGAAAACTCTTGAAAAGCTGTCCCAGACACAAATTGTTGGTTACAAATAAAAAAAAGGTATAATAAATACGAAGAACATATATATATATTATATATATATATTTTTTTTATATATACTGTCTGTAGATATGTATATGTATGTATGGATATATAGCGAAGGTAGCAGCCGGCAGCAGGAGGAGAGGAGGACGGCATCCTGCAGCAAAGCTCGGCAGCGGCAGAGGACAGCAGTGGGCGGAGGAGAAGAGGACCATGTGAATGGGAACTGGAGCGGACAGGAGGGCGGGAGGAGGAGTTACGACTTGTAGCAGCGGCAGACACTGAAGTCAGAGAATACTTCTGTCAGACGCTTGTGGTGTGTGTGGTACACACACACACCACACACACACACACACAAAGCGGTCTGACCGAAGTATTCTGACTTCACAGTGTACACAACACACACACACAACACCTCATCTAGACAAATCACCAAAAATCTACTCGCCCAGTCCCACCTTTTAAAAAAGAAAGGAATAAAATTCCTAGGAAGAAACTAATACATTTGTTTTTGACATAACCGTTTATTTCATTGTATTAACTTTATACTTTACTTCAACTTGTCCTTGTTACTGTACCTAGTCCTTACTAATCCTAAAAAAAGCCAGATATAAATGAGGGAGGAGTAGGGTGGGGGGGTGTTGAGTGGGTGGGTGGGCGGGGAGAGGGGGAGTGGTTGGGGTGGAGAGGGGGGGGGGGGGTGGGGGGGAGGGGGAGGGGGGTGGGGGTGGGGGGGGGGGTGGGTGGGGGGGGTGGGTGGGGAGGGGGAGAGGTGGGTGGGGGGGGGTGGCGGGGGAGAGGCGGGGGGGGGGGGGGGCGGAAGAGGGGGAGGGGGGGGGGTACTGGTGGGAACACGAATGACACACCACATAGAGATATGACACACACAAATAAATAAAAGACACACACACACACACACAGATATACCACACACACACAAACAGATAGAGAGACACACACCATAACCAACCAAGAGATGCACCACAGAACACACCACCAATAGAGTAGAGAGACACCACACACACACACACACAAAAGAGAGAGACACACACACACACACACACACACAGAGAGATGACAACACACACACACACACATAACACACACAACCACAGAGACACACACACACACACACCACACAGAGCACATACACAACACACGCACACACAGAGCACACACACACACAACACATATAGAGCATACACACACACACACAATAGATACACACCACCACACACACAACACAGTAGATAGAGATAGAGAGAGAGAGAGGCGACACACACAGAGAGATCAACAACAAACACACACAGAGGACACACACGAGAAGGGAGGAGAGATACACAAACACACACAAAACACACACACCACACCACACCAACACAACAACACACAACACCACCACACACACACACATGCTATCAACTATTATACACAGCCCCCGGACACACACATAACACAACCTGTCACCCACTGCCCATATCACGCTACGACTAAGGGAGCAGCACATTCAAGGAGCGATCAATAGATACACATCTCCCATTAGCACACCCACCACACAAATCACACCTTGCTGCCACACTCTCACGGGACACAAACCCCCCTGCATCTCCCGCGCGGGCAGGGAGGCAGGCTCAAGGGATCGGAGCAGAAGGGAGACACATCTCCGCTCCCCCCTCCCTTCCCCACCCCCCACGGGGGGCAGCGCAACCCCCCTGCATCTCCCGTGGCGGGCAGGGAGGCATGCACAGGATACGGAGCAGAGGGGACACATCCCCTCCCCTCCCTTCCACCCCCCACGGGGGCGCGCAACCCCCTGATCTCCCCGCGCGCGGGCAGGGAGGCAGGCACAGGGATGGAGCAGGACACATCCGTCCACCCTCCCATGGCGGCACAAGCCCTCTCCATCTCGCGCAGGTCGCAGCCACAGGATACGGGCCAGAAGGGGGCACAACACAGACGGCAGATCGGGAGCGAGCACACGTCACTGGGAGACTGAGATTTTCATGAGTCTTCCACTGTACTGCCGGAGGCAAATATAAACAAATGCCATCTTTAATATGTCACAAAATTTCGCCGATTAATACATGGAGAACGGATTTGACTGACAGCTATACAGTTCTTTAGGGTAAATAGAGATTGCACACATTAAACTATTAAAGTAAAAAAATAAATTAAAAAAAAAAAAAAAGACTGAACTGCAGCTTTAAGGGGGAGATTTGTGCAGCTTTGTCTCCATTGAACGAATGTGCCCCATAGACTTTATTTGCATTGGCTACTTCTGCCGGAAGGCTGATACATAGGGGCGCCGGGCGGCTTCTCCAAAAATACTGGCCACAGTTGTGAAAGCTGCGACGCACTCGAGACACACACACACACACCTCTCTCTGCTCCATGCGGTTTCCTCCTCATCCTGGCCCCACCCCCAGGCTCTGGACACTTCCTCCTGATTGGCTGCTGCTGGGTAATGCAGCTAATCAGGAAGGACGACGCTGCCCAGCCCCCTAGCAACAGCCCTGCCCTCTCCCTGCTCGGGGAAATCCCGCGGCCCCCAAGCTGGTCAGGTCACTATGTCCAGAGAGGTAATACCGGTATAACGTACGTCCGGTAAGTATAAACTGCCAGAGAGGTATAATACGTACTCTACTAGTAATATATACACCTACAGCCAGAGGGTAATGACCGGTTATAACACACAGCCCAGGACAGGAATACGGTATAACAAATAACAAACGCCAGGAGAGGTAAATACCGGTATACACAACACACCCAGAAGGATACGGTAGTAAAGTAATACCAGAGGGTATTGTATACACATAACGTCCAGAAGAGGTAATACCGGTAATCGCAATAACCGTAAGAGTCCGAAAACGTATCGGTATCAGGGCCAGGTAGTACACATATACTCCATATTCCTCTCATTTTTTAATGGCAGTCCAAATTACGTTACAGTCCAAACCTGGCACCCGTCTTACCTTGTACTACTACTCATCAGTACACAGACTCAATCCCATTTCTCCTAAATCAGCCACCCTCCAGTTTTGAAAGGTTGTTCCTCTTGAACTGTGCGTTATGGTGTGACCATGCATCAACTCGCTCGGTCACGGGATAACTGGGGTCCACAACGGCCGTTCTCTGTCCCAGACCAAGTTCTCTGCATCGTACTCCTCGTTCCTGACCAGGTTTACTGCGCACATATGTGTCAATGCGCCGTATTAGACGCGTGTGGTAGAAAGCCCCCCGCAATGCGTTGCAAGCCCCTCTGACACGGAAGGTGCCAACAGGTCTCTGATCTCCACCAAGGTGTACCACTTTCTCTACCTTTGCCTTGTTTGTTGACGGATTCGTTGAAGTGCTGTGGCGGTGGTGGTGTGTGGTTGTGGTGTGTGTGTGTGTGTGTTGTGTGTTGGGTGGTTGTGTGTGTGGTGTGTGTGTGTGCTGGTGTGTGTGTGTGTGTGTTTGTGTGGTTGTGTGTTGTGTGTGTGTGTGTGTGTGTGTGCGGATGTCCCCTAATCTCTCACACTCAGAGAACGACTCGATCCGCCACTTGACTGCACACGCAGTTACGTGTACCTCTCCTGTTGACAGTATCTGCTGAGGGGGGGGGGGGGTTAACATCGCTTTTGTTGTAAAACCCATCCTCCGTCAGAGATCTAGTGCTTGTCTTGTAACACGTGCGGAATAATATGTAGTACCGCGATCCCCCTGGTTAACGTGTCCCGCCTCATCCACCCTGACCTGTTTAACCTGAATGCACCTGTGGGTGAGGTGCTTAGGATTAATAATGCAGGATAATTGGTTACTTTGTGGCTGCTGTTGGCATTTGTGCGCTTAATGGCCCAGAGGAATCGGCCTGTATTGTGCCATGTGGTACGATATTGAATACTTGAATAATGGTGTGTTGATGAGTACTGATACGGAATAGCGGTGCTTGTGGACCATCTGGGTGCTGCCGGGATCCTGTTGTCATCTAGGGACGCGCAAGCTGCTGTCTCACTGATTAAACGAAATCTTGTTAACCATGTAAGGATTAAGGTGTGATGAGCCACTCTAATCTCCAGATTCCTCTCTAATCCCTCCTCTAATCCCTCTCCCTGCCACGCAGGGCTGATTGATTTATTTTGGGAGCAGACAAAAATATACCAAGATTTAAGGAGCCAGGCAGATTTTGTAGAAACGTAGTTTCTGTGCGGGGGATGGGATGTAGGCGGTAGGGTGGGGGTGTATGCGGGGCGGGAGGAGTGGCGAGCGGGTAGGGAGCGGGAAGCGGGGGAGGAGTGTGTTTATCCTCGGAGGACCCGGGTTGTGTTGAGGGGGGCATGGGATGTTCTAACCGGGGGAAGTTTTTGTGTTTTTATCGTATGGAGGGGGTGGGATGTTAGGGCGCGCGGGGGGGGAATTACTGTTATTGAGGGGGGGACTGGCGCGATGGTTGGGACGGCGGTAGGGCAGGGAGGTAGGGGCGGGGGGGGGGGGAGTGGTTTATATGAGGGGGGATGGCGATGTTAGGGGTGGGGGAGTTTTTTTTTTTTTTTTATGTTTCTAATTGAGGTGGGAACGGGGAGGGGATGGGTAATTAACTTATGTTATAGCGGGGAGGGGGAAGTTTGTTTATGGAAGGGGGGGTTGGAGGGAGGAGGGGGATGGGAAGATGTTCGGGGGGGCGGTATTTGTGTTGTGGGAGGGATCGGATGTTAGCGGGGCGTTTCGGTTTTATGCGGGGGCTTGGAGGATGGCTGGCCCCCCGCCATCATTTTTGAACCGGTTAAGTGGGATGAGACCCGGCCCGCCACCCCAAAACATGGGGAGGGAGTTGCGTATTGTCCGTGGGGGCTACGTGCCCCCCGGCTCAGAGGCCACCAGCCTCCCCCCGTCGATGAAACGTGGTAGCCTGAGAACCGCCGCTTCCCCCCACCCTCGCCGCTTGATGCTGCCAGGGTTTCATACCCCCACCCTCCGGGAGACATGTAGTTCGAAAAATTCGCGTATCCCCGCGGCAACGGCATCTCCCCCCGCGGGAATCTTCTTTTTCGGTTCCACGGGGTACGCCGCCTCCCCCTCCACCGGAAAGCACCGGAGGTAATGTCGCGCCATGCCTCGTCCCCAATTTGACTGAGCTGCCATGACCAAGCGAGGTGCGCTCCCTCTTCCCCAAAAAGGAGGACCGGCAAGTCCTCGCATTACCTGCCTTTGCGTTCTGAACTCCGGGACTCCACCATAGGAGAGACGCGGCGGCAGGGCGGAGCAGGACACCCCACCACCCCATTGCCCCAAACCCGAACTCTGGCCACCTGGACGGCGCCTTACTCAGGGAGGATCTCGGCCCCCGCTGGAGTCGGGCGCGACGGGGTCCAAGTGCGTACTAGAGTGCGGTAATACCGGGCACTAGTATATCCCTAGCGGAGGGATGATGGGGAGGGTCGCTGTGTCCTGATGTTTGGGAGAGGCCGGAGGGATGGGGGAGGAGTGGGTTAGGGGCGCGTGAGGTTGAGTTTGTTTACTTTTTTTTATTTTTTTTTTTTATCTGAAGGAGGGAGATGGTGGGAGTTAGGGGGGGGGGCGGAAGGGCACGGGGGCGTTTGTTTATTGAGATGCAGGCGGGGACGGGGACGGGGCGAGACTGAATGTCCCATGGGATTGGCTGAGGATGTGAGATGATTGGGGGGAGTTGGGAATGTAAGTGGGGGGAGTTTGTTGTTTTCTTATGAGGAGGGCCGGGATGGGTAATGTTGAAGGGGAGGCGAGTTTATAGTTTCTTGCGGGGGCTGGGATGTTAGGGGGGCGTTTGTTTCTTGCGGGGGGATGGGATGTTAGGGGTGGCGGTTGTTTTTGTTTGGGGACTGGGATGTTTAGGGACGGGAGGTTGTTTCTTGCGGGGGGATGTGGGATGAGTTAGGGGGTGCAGATTGTTTTTGGGTGCGGATTGTGGGATTGTTCTGGGGAAGTGATGTTATGGGGGCGTTGCCGGTGGGATGGGATGTTAGGGGGGCGTTTGTTTCTTGCGGGGGGGCTGGGATGTTAGGGGGGGCGTTTGTTTCTTGCGGGGGGCTGGGATGTTAGGGGGGGGGGCTTTTTCTTGCGGGGGGGATGGGATGTTAGGGGGGGCGTTTGTTTCTTGCGGGGGAGGGATGTTAGGGGGGCGTTGGGTTTATTGCGGGGCTGGAGTTAGGGGGGGTGTTTGTTTCTTGCGGGGGGATGGGATGTTAGGGGGGCGTTTGTTTCTTGCGGGGGGCTGGGATGTTAGGGGGCGTGGTTTGTTTCTTGAGGGGGGAGGGATGTTGGGGATGTTTGTTCTGCGGGGCTGGGATGTTAGGGGGCGTTTGTTTCTTGCGGGGGGATGGGAGTTAGGGGGGGCGGTTTGTTCTTGGGGGGGGATGGGATGATTGGGGGGCGTTTGAGGCGTTTGTTTATATCGGGGGGGCTGGGATGTTAGGGGGGCGTTTGTTTCTTGCGGGGGCTGGGATGTTAGGGGGGGTTGGGGAGGGGGGCGGATGGTGTTAGGGGGGGCGTTTGTTTCTTGCGGGGGGATGGGAGTGGGATGTTAGGAGGGGGCGTTGGTTCTTGCGGGGGGATGGGATGGTAGGGGGGGTTTTGTTATTGAGGGGGCATGGGATGTTAGAGGGGGGGTTTAGTTGTTTCTTGCGGGGGGATGGGATGTTAGGGGGCGTTTGTTTCTTGCGGGGGGATGGGATGTTAGGGGGGACGTTTGTTTCTTGCGGGGGGCTGGGATGTTAGGGGGGCGTTTGTTTCTTGCGGGGGGCTGGGATGGGATGTTAGGGGGGGCGTTTGTTTCTTGTGGGGGCTGGGATGTTAGGGGGCGTTGTGTTTCTAGTGCGGGGGGCTGGATGGTTAGGGGGGCGTTGTTATCTTGGGGGGGCTGGGATGCGGTAGGGGGGTTGTTTCTGCGGGGGTTAGGGGGGATGTTAGGGGGCGTTTGTTTTTCTAATTGTGGGGGGCTGGGATGTTAGGGGGCGTTGTTTACTTTGCCGGGGGGCTGGGATGTTAGGGGGGCGTTAGTTTCGTGGGGTGGCTGGGATGTTAGGGGGGAGTTTGTTTCTTGCGGGGGGCTGGTGATGTTAGGGGGGGCGTATGTTTCTTGCGGGGGGATGGGATGTAGGGGGAGGGAAGTTTAGTGTCTTGCGGGGGCGGGATGTTAGGGGGGGGCGTTTATTTCTTGCGGGGGGGGCTGGGATGTTTAGGGGGGGTTTGTTCTTGACGGAGGGGAGGGATTGTAGGGGTGGCGTTTGTTCTTGAGGGGGGGGAGGCAGGATGTTAGGGGGAGGGTTGCATACGTTTGGCGTTGCGTGGGGGGGAGTTCGGAGGGAACGGAAGAGGTATGTGTCTGGCAGTCGCGATCGGGGCTGGGATGTCTAGGGGGGGCGTGTTGTATCTTGCGGGGGGCTGGGATTGGGGGTTATGGTTCTCGGGGGGAAAGGGATGTGTGGGGTTGTTTCTTGCGGGGGGTGGGATGGTAAGGGTTTTGTTCTTGGGGGGGCTGGCGTTGGGGAGTGTTTGTTTCTTGGGGGGGCTGGGATGTTAAGACGCTGTGGGCGGGATGGGCGGGAGTTTAGGCGTTCTGAGTCGTGGGGGCTGGGAGTTAGGGGGGCGTAGTTGTTCGTTGCGGGGGGGGGCTGGGATGTTAGGGGGGTCGTCGTCGGGGTTGGTTTGGGGGCATTGCAGCTGAGTGGGGGGCTGGGATGTTAGGGGGCGTTATGTTAGTTGCGGGGGGAGCGGGAGGTTGTTAGGGGGGGTTATCTGGGCGCGGGGGCTGGGAGGGATTTAGGGGGGGGTTGTTGTCTGCGGGGGGTGGGATGTTAGGGGGGCGTTTGTTTCTTGCGGGGGGCTGGGATGTTAGGGGAACGTTTGTTTCTTGCGGGGGGCTGGGATGTTAGGGGGGCGTTAGTTGAGTGCGGGGGGCTGGGATGTTAGGGGGGCGTTAGTTGAGTGCGGGGGGCTGGGATGTTAGGGGGCGTTAGTTGAGTGCGGGGGGCTGGGGATGTTAGGGGGGCGTTAGTTGAGTGCGGGGGGCTGGGATGTTAGGGGGGAGTTAGTGAGGCTGAGGGGGGATGGGATTGGGGGCTGGGAGTAGCGGCGGGTGGAGATGTTAGGGGGGCGTTAGTGGAGTGAGCGGGGGCGGGATGTAGGGGGCGGTCGTTGGTTGATGTGCGGGGGGTGGGATGTTCACAAGGGGGGGGGGGGGGGGCGTTAGTTGAGTGCGGACGGTGGTGTGGTTTGATGAACAAGTTAGTGGCCCATTCAGTGGGGGAGGTGGAGGTCAGAGTAGGAAGGAGCCTCCTCTGGTCGTAGGACAAATGTCCCAGCTGTCCCCTCCTGTTGGGGGCCATATGTATGAAAGTGTAGCTCTCTGACACACTCCTCCCATTGGAAAGCACAGACAGGAACGATGGAGTGAGCAATACCCCCTGTGCGTCTCACCCCCACCCTCCAAACATATGCACTAAGCGTTACAGTGCTGGCTGACCTCTCGGTCACCACGTAGACCTGCAAAATCCGCCCCATCATGCATTGCAACGGCGTGACAGGTCAGTAAGCATAGCATCGCTCACAAATCTAGGCGGCAGAAGTGACCGTTAAGGCCGGATTTTTCCCATGTCTGAGATTTAAAGCCATGTTCTTTGATTTAGTTTTGAGCTGTTAATATTGAGAAGTCCAGGACTAAACCGACATTTATTTAAATTTTATTATTATTCGTTTTTTAGATTTTGATTACGCTGAATTTTATACCCAAACGTACTATTTGCAGATAAGATATTTCGGGCCACCCAGTCTGCCCTCCGTTTGATTCTTTTTCTTTGAGCTTTTGTTGGTGTCCTACGTTAATTTAATATACCGGTAAATCAAGTCCCAATGCAAACCCCATTTACATGTCAATACCCAGAATCCTCCTCTGCCGCTTACGAAACATGACCGTGGGGTGAGGGAAGCGGGTATGGGGGACCCGTGGATGATGGGTTCCGTACCATGTGCGGTGGAGCGTTTTGTCACGGGGATACCCAACATAACCTAATTGTGTATGATTTGCAATATAAAGCTGCCCAGCTGGTAGTGGAGGGCCGGAGGTCAGGTTTTCGGGATATCCCTGCTTCAGCACAGGTGGCTCAGTCTTAGACAGAGCCTCTGATTGAGCCACCTGTGCTGAAGCAGGGATATCCTGATTTGAGGACTGAAGTTGAGCACCCCTGGTGTAGGGATTAAATGATGACCTTCCGCAGGGGCCACGAACCCAGCGGCCTGAAATCACCCACCCAGCCCTTGAAGTGACCGCTGCAGACTCCGTACTTGTGGCCTCGGTTCCATCCCGCTCTCTTGCCTCTCCCTGTAGGTGCTCAGACCCGCTCCTCTTCCAAGAAACCACGGAGCCGGAGCATCTTCCATTCCCTCTTCTGCTGCCTGTGCCACGAGGATGCAGAACCCCTTCCCGTCAACAACAACGCCCCCCTCCTGGTGGAGGAGAATGGATCGGTCCCCAAGGTAGGCGGAGCTTGTGTGGTGACTGCGTGGCGGGGGCGGGGGCCTATAAATAAGGCCCTGAGTTATTACATATAAGGACTTGTCCCCTAAATAAGGAACATTAACTTTCATGCTGATTCCAAAATACACCCTTTTGTTGTCAAAGCGGCTTTCAGCGCAGCGCTAAGTACTGCGTGTCCAGCCCCTGTGACAGTGAGATGGTTACCGCAGCCTGTCTGACTACATGCTTATTATTGACATTTCTAAGTAGACAAAAAGGATATTTAGGATTTCCAGGTTACCCCCCCCCCCCCACCCCCCCCCCCCCCCCCCCCCCCCCCCCCGCCCACCCCCCCCCCCTGCCTTTTTATTGACGTCTCTTCCATATTTGTGCAGTGATTTATTTAAGATGTGTGAGTGTGCAGAGTTAATATAGTTGGGCGCTACGTGGGTATGGTGTAGAATAGAATGGCGTGTGCATGTGCAACCCTCTTATTGCGCGTAATATTTTTAATGTAAAGGGTTAACATTTGCAGGGTTTGTTAGAGGAAGTTGTGACAGTGTCGGATATGTTGCACAAATCAGTCTAAAGAATGTAAGCCCCGCCCCCATTCTAGAAGAAACCGACTTGTCATCAAGGTGTGGAGAGGGTGTAAGGGAGCCCAAATAGTCATTTTAATATAACGCCAGTATAAATATTGGGGGGGTGGGGATTCTGGCTGTAGACCCCAGGGAGGTGATAAAAGGGGTTACACGGGGAAGTAAAGGTTGTGTGTCTTGTGTGTGGGACCTTTGGCGGAAGAGACTGTTTTGTCCGTTGTAAGTTGTGGACGGACTGCTCGTTCTCTGAGGTAACGGTTGGCAGGAGAAGCCGGTATCGCAGCGACGGGGTGTTATTCCCGCTAGTACAGTTTTCCCACCCCAGTGGGAATCTGGTGGACGAGGGGGAGGAAAAGCGTGTACTCAATCATGTACAAGACGGGAAAGGTGGCCTTGCAAAGAAACCCCCCCGCCCTGCCATTTGTATAATCAGTAAGGGGCTCCCAAATTCTGTTATTCGACACCCCCTTAGCAAGAGATCACTCCGCTGTTTATAAACAGAAGGCTTCCCAGTTAGGGTGGTAAACAATTGTAATTATATAAATATATGTGCCGTGTTACTCATTTTGATTTGATAAAGAGCACTATTTGTCGCTGTACTCCTGCGACATTGTATATACCATGATGTGTAAATTGCTGGGATCTAGTGTGCACAGAAGTACTACTACATGTAGTCCGTACTACTACTGGGTAGTCAGTATGGGAGTATACTGTTAAAGCTGCCATTTTAAAAACATTTTTCCCCATCCATATGTGCAATCACTACAATCTGCACACTGACACGTGATAGCTAAGTTGCAGAGCGATCCGTTCTCCTGTAATCGATCGCTTGCTGGGGTTATTTAATTCAGTTATTGTGCAAAACAGTACCCAGGATGCAAAGTTTGGAAGATCATGTGACCGGGAGTTACTAGATACAATTGTGCACTGCTAGAGAGAGGGCAGGGCTCAAGAGCCAGAGCCTGTCTCAGAAGAGGAAGGGGGTGTGACTTTGTAAGTGGTTTCTATAGAAAACAAAATTGCTTCTACATTAGAATACATAAACTTTAATAATGTTATATAAAAAAATGCTACAAGTATTTTCTCAAAGTACAGAACTGATTTATTTAAAAACACACACATGTAGGATAGCTTGAATGCAGCTGAGAACAGTGGGTTCCAACCATTTTTTTGGTTAAGGAACCCCAAAGTGAAATTGAGGGGACCCCCAACCCACTGTAATATAGCGCGTATTGTAAATTCTTCTGTATTTGATACAACTTTCAAATGACCAGAAATTGCAGAAACTGGAGAGACGCCCCGGGGAACCCTGATTAGAGAAACATGCTATACAGAGGGGTGTATGTTAGAATGAGTATGTTTACTATTCGTATTGTACTGACACAGCAGTCGTGTCTCTAGGGCTTCCAGAAAGTAAAAGAAATAGGACAGCATTGTTTTTGCCGTGGAGGGAGAGTGTAACTAACCCTATTGGGCTTCCTATTTGGAAATGTAAAGGGTTAACTATTTTAGTGGCTGTCCCCTAGTGGCTTACTATTTGACAGTAAAGGGGGGTTACTATTTAGGCTGTCCCCCATTGGCCTAATATTGGGGCATGTCAAAGGGTTAACTATGACAGGATGTGCAGTGACTGTCAGTTGCACATCGTCTTGAAACTGAATGGTAAGCCCCGCCCCAATCGAGAAACCTACGTGTCATCAAGGGTGGGATGGTTTAAGGGAGCCAAACCATCCCTTGTAAACATGGTGACCATGAGTTGTCACCGAGTTTATAAATAGTACCATGGTGACCCATTATGTCATCCTTAAGTAGTAAAATATTGTGGCTGGGGGGTTCGGGCTGTGGATCCCAGGAGGATAAAGGAGGGGTTATACACGCGTGTAACACAAACCTAATGAAGATATACATCACGCGCCAAAAGTCTGGGTAGGAGAAACGGCACACTGGGAATATGGAAAAAAAGATTGTATTGTGGTCCATATGTGAGACCAACATTTAGGGGGTGAAGGGGAGGGGCTCCAGTCCTCAAGCCCCCACAACAGATCAGTTGTTCAGGGATAGCTTCAGCACAGGTGGCACAATCAGTCCTGTTCAACACAGGAGGACTCAATCAGGGTCAGTCTTTGATTGATCACCTGTGTGAAAGCTGGGATATCCTGAGAACTGCCCTGTTGTGGGGAGCTTGAAGGCTTGGATTGAAGCCGCCCCCCCGCCCCCCCCGGGGGGCCCCCCTTGCCTTAGTGGACGAAAACAGTTGGTATCACATATGGACCACAATACAATCTTCTTTTTCACTATTTCCAGCAACGTGGAGGGGACTCACGCCAATCACATTACAGCAGAGAGCTGAAAGGGCGTTACTATCCAAGTACCACGCAAGTATTGTATAGAATAAAACATAGAGGCACACCAAAAAAAGGTACAATAATGTGTCTCTTATTGACTCAACGTTTCGGCTTTAACACAAGCCTTCCTCCAGAGTTACCCACAGCCTGCGTACACACCCACAGCCAACGCACATGCCCACATACCCACAGCCCGCCCACATCTACAAGCTACTCACCTCAATATTGTGCAGCTAAGATGCTAGGTTTCTGTGATACCAAGGGGCCCCCCAAGGCGGTGATACCAATGGCCCCCCAGCGTTGATACCAGGGCCCCCCCAGGCCGGTGTAACCAAGGCCCCCCCAGCGGTGATACCAGGCCCCCCCAGGCGTGTGATACAGTGGCTCCCAGGCGTGATACAGGCGCCCCCCGGCGTGATACGCAGGGGCCCCCCGATGCAGGTGATAGACCCCAGGCCCCCCAGGCGGGATACCAGGGCCCCCCCGCGAGTGATAACCGGGCCCCCGAGGCGTTGGGATCACCAGGCCCCTCAGGCGGTTAGACCAACCAGGGCCCCCCCAGAGCGGTGATACCTCAGGCCCCCAGGCGGTGATACCATTGCCCCCCATGTGATGATTACCTAGCCCCCAGGCGGATGATAACCAGGGCCCAGTGCGGATACCGGGGCCCCAGGCGGTGATACTCCAGGGCCCCCCAGTCGGTTGATACCGAGGGCCCCCCCCCCAGGCGGTTTAATACGCGGGGCCCCCTCAGGCGTTGATCCCATTTCCCCCCCAGGTCCGTTGATAACCGAGGGCCCACCATGCGGTGAACCAGGGCTCCCCCAGGCGGTGATACAGGGCACCCGCAGGCGGTGATACACCGGATGATCCCCCAGGCGGTGATCACCAACTGGGCCCCCCAGGCGGTGATACCAGGGCCCCCCCCAGGCGGTGATACCATGTGCCCCCCATGCGTGTGATACATGGCCCCCCCGGTCGGTGTATACCAGTGCCCTCCCGGCTGGTGATACCAGGGCCCCTCTCCCCAGGCGGTGATACCCCCAGGGCCCCCCCCCAGGCTGTGCATACCAGGTCGCCCCAGGCGTGATACCCAGGGCCCCCCCAGGCGGTTGATACAAGGAGCCCCCAGGACCGGTGATACCAGGGCCCCCCGCGGTGGATTACCAGGGCCCCCCCCCCATGCGGGTGCATACCATGGCCCCCCGAGGCGGTGAAACCATGGCCCCCCCAGCGCGGTGATACCAGGGCCCCCCAGGCGGTGATACCAGGGCCCCCCAGGCGGTGATACCAGGGCCCCCCAGGCGGTGATACCAGGGCCCCCCAGGCGGTGATACCCCCAGGGCCACTGCCAGGCTTGATGATACCATGGTCCTCCCAGGGCGGTTGATAACCGGCCCCCCAGGCGGTGAATAAACCAGGGCCCCCCCAAGGCTGTGATGTGATCCAAGGATGTGTGTATGTACGGATACCAGGATCCCCAGGCTGTGAATACCCAGGGCGGCTCCCCAGCTGTGATAGCAGGGCCCAGCGAGGTTTTGAGACCAAGTTGTGGTGATATACCAGTATGGTGGAGGGGGATATACCAGGGTGTGTGTTGTGCTATTACCCCGAGGCGGACCCAACGCAGGGCCAGTTGTCGGGGGGGAACCCCTTTTTTGTGTTTTCACTCCCAGGGGGGGGGTGCATACCTGAGGGTGTGTTGTGTTTTGTGCTGTGCTCCCCATGGTTGTGTGTTTGATAACTGGGTGTGTGTGTGGTGTGATCCTACCTGGGTGTGTGGTGATACCTGGGTGTTGTCGTGTGATACCTGGTGTGTGTGTGATCCCGGGTTGTGGTGTATGGTGTTTGTGTCCTGGGTGTGTGTGTTTGATACGTGTGTTGTGTGTATAGCCTGTGGTGGTGATACCTGTGGTGTGTGTGTGTGCTTGGATACCTGTGGTTGTTTTTGTGTTGATACCGTGTGTGTTTGTTGTGTGTTCGTGTGTGTTGTGTGTGTTGTGTGTGTGGTGTGTGATACCTGGTGGGTGTGTTGAGATGACATGGTGTGTTGTTGATACCTGGTGGGGTGTGTTTGTGAAGTACCTTGGGGTTTTTGTGGGTGGGTGTGTTACCTACGGTCATGTGTGTGTGGTTGTGTCGTAGGTGTGTGTGACCTGTTGTATGTGTGGTGATACTCGGGTGCGGTGTGTGTGTGATACCTGGTTGTGTGTGTGATAGCCCTGGGTGTACTGTGTTGTGATCGGTGTATGTCGTGGGTCGTATCTGTGTGTGTGTGTTTGTATCCTGGGTGTATTAACCTGTGTGTGATACCTGGGTGTGTGTGTGATACCTGGGTGTGTGTGTGTGATACCTGGTTGTGTGTCCGTGATGTTACCCTGGGTGTGGTGTGTGATAACCTGGTGTTGGGATCTGGTGTTGTTGGTGGATCCTGGGTGTATTGGTACCGGGTGTGTGTGTGTGATACGCTGGGTGTTGTGTGTGATATGTTGTATACCTGGTTGTGTGTGGTATACTGGGTGTGGTGTGTGTGTGTGTGATACCTGGGTGGTGTGTGGATCTGGTTGTTTCCACCGGTTGGGTGTCCTGTGTGTGTGTGTGTGTGTTGTGTGTCGTGGTGCTGTTGTGGTGTGGATGTTGTGTGTGTGTGTGTGATACCCTGGTGGGTGTGTGGTGTGATACCAGGGTGTGTGTGTGATACCTGGGTGTGTGTGATACCTGGGTGTGTGTGGGTGGGTGGGTGTGTGATACCAGGGTGTGTGTGTGTGTGTGTGTGTGTGTGATTGTGTAGCTGTAGTGCTGTTTGTGATACGCTGTGGTGTCAGTGGTGTGATACCTGGGTGGTGTTGTGACTGGTGTGTGTGTGTTTGTGATACCTGGGTGTATGTGTGTGTGTGATACCTGTGTGTGTGTGTGTGTGGTGGGACCTGGGTGTATGTGTGTTGGTGATCCTGGGTGTGTGTGTGATACCTGGGTGTGTGTGTGTGATACCTGGGTGTGTGGTGTGATACCTGTGTGTGGTGTGATACCTGGGTGTGTGTGTGTGTGATACCTGTGTGTGTGGTGTTAGTATGTGTGTGGGTGAATCCGTGTGTGTGTGTGTGTGTGTGTGATACCTGGGTGTGTGTGTGATACCTGTTGGGTGTTTGGTGATACCTGAGCTGTGGTGGTGATCTGTGTGTGTACTCGTGGGTCGTGTGTGGTGCTGGGTGTGTGTGTGTGATGTACGGTGGTGTGTGGTGTGATACCCTGGGGTGTGTTTTGTGATACCCTGGGTTGTTTGGTCATCCCTGTTGTTTGTGTCGGTTGTTTTACTTCCGTTTTACTTTAAAGTCCTGTGGTTTAAAATGTTTGTCCTGTGTTTTGAGGTTGCCACCCTTATTTTTTTCCTTTCTTGCCAGTTTGTTTTGTGGGATCGGGTGTGTGTGTGATACCTGGGTGTGTGTGATACCTGGGTGTTTCGTGTGATACCTGCTGTGTGTGTGGGTGTTGTGGTGTGATACCTGGGTGGATGATGAGTGTGTGTGTGTGTGTATACCGGGGATGTGGTGTGTACCTGTGTGTGTGTGATACCTGGTGTGTGGTGGTGTGATACCTGGGTGTGTGTGTGTGTGTGTGTGTGGGTGTGTGGTGTGTGATGTTGTGTGAGTGATACCTGGGTGTGTGTGTGTGTGATACCTGTGTGGGTGTGTGTGATACCTGGGTGTGTGTTGTGATACCTGGGTGTGTGTGGTGTGATACCAGGCCAGGATGCAGGAGACATGGCTGTGGAGATCGGGCCCTGATGTTTCGCTCGTCTCCTCAGGCGGCTGTTAAGTTTCTTCTGCCAGAGGTGAAGGGGAAGGACGCTGGCAAGATCTGTGTGGTCATTGACCTGGATGAGACCTTAGTTCACAGCTCATTCAAGGTGAGACCAACTCTGCTCTGTCTCCTTCTTTCCCTTTCCCTGAGGCTCTGATTCATTTCCTGTGTCTGGGAAGAGGAAAGCCGTGCCACGGACATTGCATTTACCACTAGCAACCTCATCAGCATGGACCACGGGCAACACTATCATTCAGCATGTACCCGGCTCGACTCTGCATGTACCCAACACTCCTTCAGATGTACCACGGGCAACACTCTTCAGCAATTTCCACGGCAACACTCATTCAAGCAGTCAACGTGCAACACTCATTCGCTGTAGCCAGCGGACACACTCATTCAGCCTCCACGGCAACTTCTAGCTGTACCAGGCAAACACTCATTCAGCATGTACCACGGGCAACACTCATTCAGCATGTACCACGGGCAACACTCATTCAGCATGTACCCACGGCAACACTCATTCAGCATGTACCACGGGCAACACTCATTCAGCATGTACCACGGGCAACACTCATTCAGCATGTACCACGAGCAACACTATTCCAGTGTCACACGCGCATGACTCATGCAGATGTCCACGGCAACACTCATGTCAGCATGTGCCACGGGCAACACTCATTCAGCATGTACACAGGGTCAGCACTCATTCAGCATGTAGACACGGGCACACTCATTCAGCATGTGTCCACGGGCACACTCATTCAGCATAGTACCACGGGCAAACACTCATTCATCATGTACCACGGGCAACACTCATGCCACATGTACCACGGACAACAACTCTGTACAGCATCTACCAACTGTCACACGCTCATCAGCCTGTCAACCCACGGGCAACACTCATTCATCAGACACCTACTACGCACACAACACTCTTCACAACTACCACGGGAACCTCATGTGTCCACATGAACTACGGGCAGCACTCATTCAGCATGTACCGACTGCATCACATTCATTCAGCATGTACCACAGGCAACCCTACTTCATTCACATGTACCACGGGCAGACTCTTCAGCATGTACCACGGCAGCACACTCATTCGCATGTTACACACGGGCAGCACTCATTCAGCATGTACCACGGGGTCGGGCAGCACTCATTCAGCATGTACCACCGGGCAGCGCTCATTCACAGGCCAGCACTGCTTCTGGGGCAAGTAGTGTTTGGCCAGTCTTATTCGCAATCCTGTTTGTTCGGTCTTTTAAACGCAGTCATTGATTGGATGGTTCATGTTAATTCTCCGCGGTACGAGTCAGCCAGTAACTTGTTTTTTCTTTCTTTCTTTTTGAGCCAGTCAAACATGCCGACTTTAATCATTCCGGTTGAAATTGATGGAACGGTTCCATCCAGGTGACAACTCCCCAGCATTTCCCCTCGCCGCATTTCCCCCCCTGGTCCCGGCAGATGATGTTACTTTGTATGTACTATGTCCTTGATTTTTTTGTCTTTATACAGGGCTGTGCTTAAAGTACACGCCTGTACTGTGCCGCCTAGCTTTGTCCTCCGGCTGCTGAAGCCGATGTCCTCTCCCTGTCCTCCTGTATGATTAACCCGGTACCTGAACCCTACTTATAATGTCGTTGAACACAAGACGTGCAAACGATGTGTCGTGGAGAGATCAAGATTCAAATCGCGCGATGCTCAGCACACAGTATAATGGCGAGGGCTCCATATCCTCACACCCATTTGGAACCGTGCTGGGTTCAGTATATCCAGGATAGGCTGTGGTGCCTCCTGCCAGCTTATTCTCGATTACTTGGCCCAGAGGCCAGCCCAACACACCGCGGGACGCAGCCGATGTTGGGGAAAACATTAAAAAAAAGTTTGATCCCATGCTCTCATTTGTGCAGAGTCCTTCGGAAGAATGTTAGAGTGGGAGAGCACAGTCAGCTTTTCAAGATATCCCTGCTTCAGCACAGGTGGATCAATCAGTGGCTCAGCCGTTGACTGGAGTTGTGGCCACCCCTGGTTTAGAGAAACGTGTTTTGACTGGATCAATACATGTAGCCCGTGACTTATTTCTCCCACATGACACAACTAATCCTGTTAAATGCAGAACATCACAGAGAGCTTCCATAGGATTCAGTGGCAGAAGATCGCAGTCCCCTCCCCGCCATAGTGTATCAACGGGGACAATAAAGCCTTCTTCATCAGCACATTGGTCTGTGTTCCTATCCTGCCACCGTGCCGCTCTCTGCACCGTATCCTGATTCCTTTTGCCTGGTTCTTATCCGTCTGCTCCCTGCCCCAGGTGTACGTGTTGAAAAAGACCCCATGTGGACGAGTTCCTGAGGCGATGGGGGAGATGTTTGAGTGTGTGCTGTTCACCGCGAGCCTCGCCAAGGTGAGATAATGACTTCTGTATCTCACAGAGAAATGCCGATTCATGGGGAACCTTTTAGTGACCAATTATGAGTTTGTAATATGTGTAAGTGTCAACCAACCCCAGGTGCCATCCCCGATAGGCAGGAGCCACCACACCACCTTTGTAAATATGTATCCATCGAATGTAATTGAGATCCTTAAACGAATGTAACCTGCTGAACCCTCATAGTGCTGGGGTAACCAATAGGTCAGGATTAAGGGTATCCATGGCTTCAGCACAGGTGGCTCAATCAGTGGCTCGGT